>JAOQMP010000002.1:7575197-7599891 GCA_027563575.1 Erythroxylum pedicellare
GTCGACTATCACAAGTCGACCAGTCGACTATCATCTGTTCCAGTCGACTAGCAGCACAGCAGATATTATTCTGACGATTTCGATACTTCTAAAATAGGAAGAAAATCTTCTTCAACGTTCATAAGAGATCTTAAACGGCTATAATAAGATTTCTAACGGCTATATTGATCAAGAAGCCTACAAATAAATAGAGATACACCAAGAGATCAAACAAGGCTGAAAAGAGAGATCAAAAAGCATACTGGTCATAGTTCATATTTCAAATAGCACATTCAAGTAGATCTAGCTATCTTGAGCTTTACTTCAGTTATCAATCATCATTATTGTAAGCTTAGTGATTAGAGAAAAATCACTGGTGAGGTTGGATTTGTGCCGGAAATCAAATCGGATTGTAAGGGTTGCTTGAGCCGGAATTCAAGTGGTTGTAAAAGTTCGCACTGAACAAAAAGTGCATAATATAGTGGTTTGCCAAATCCTAAGTGGGAGCTTAGGTAGAGGACGTAGGTCTTAGCACCGAACCTCTATAAAAACAGTGTTTGCTTTCTTCCCTACTCTTTTCATTTGTTTAATTTGATTGTTTCTTGTGTATTAATTCCGTGCTTTGTGTAGAACTCTACGAAAAAGTATAAACGATCTATTCAACCCCCTTCTAGATCGCTTTCATATATTTCTTAAAGATGTTCCAAAACTTGAGAGAGAATTGAAGAGACTAGAACAAGTAAGAACTCAGATATACACCATAATCATAACCTAAATTGTATAATAAGAAAGAAGAATAATGATGGACTGGGCTAAGCTATCTCTCTTGAGAACTCAATCAAGCATTTTAAGGCCCAATATAAATGCTCACTATTTTAATATTAAGCCCAACTTAATGTAAATACTTTAACAAAATGTGCAATTTCATTGCACTAGTTAGGAAAAATCTTACATAGAATTTGGGAGGCAACCTAACCATAATTTAAATACTTTATAATTTCATATGGATTTTTTTTACGTTAAGGTTTAATAACTTAGATTTTCTTATAGAATTTGATTTGGATTGTTTTCATTAGATTGATAAATAAGGTTATATTTTGCTTTAGTTTTCTTTTCTATTTTGTAATTTGTGCTTTCTTTGTGCTTTTATAGTTATGAATACAAAATAATGCACATATAAGCTTAAGAAGTAACTTTAAAGAATATAGGGAATGAATGACCTAAGAAATAGGACAATGAAAAGCTTAAAATTTTGGTATATGCTAAATTATATTATTGAATATGGCCTAGGATACAATTATGCCATATAATGAATTGAATTATAAGTTTTTTCAAAAGGGTCAACAGCTTAGCACACACTTAGTTGTGTCTTTGTCATAGAGGCACAGTCATACCCTAGTATGTGCTTTTAGGAGATTATGAAAGTAGGATTCACAACTTGGGACATATTTGTACCCCTCCTAATTGTTTAGCAAGTTTCATAGTTTAAGTCACACCTATGTTCCAGATCGTTCCCCTAAATTTTTAAATCTAGAATGTCTAAAATCATGTAGCAGGTCATGTCCCTAAAATTTTAAAAGTTATGAAGGTCATGTCAGACCTTTGTTTTCATAATTAATACCAATTTTCTTTTAAATTATCCAAATTCATTAAACACCCATAACAAAAATTTTACTCCTAAGACATCCTATAGATTTTAGGAATTTTTCATCATTTTTCATTAAGATTCACCTACCTTTTCACTTTCAATTTCTAAATTTCTCACAAATTTAGGCTCTACGATCATTTTTAGATCTTTTATGTTTTCCACTTGTTTATTTTTTTTATTTATAGACATTTCAGTTGACCATAAATATGAGTTCACAATCATTACAAGTCAGATGGTGAAAACTAGAGCTTTTTGTAGAACATTTAGTAGCTAAATTCAACCACAAAAGATAAAACCAAATGAGCTCTTAATGCTTACTTGTGAGAAATCTCATCTTCATGAAAGGTATGCTTATCTAAGAACACAAACTTTTGAATCCAATAGGAATATATATCGAATTGAACTAGAGATGGTAGGTTTAGTGGCAAAATTGATGAGGGTGATAGAGAACTTGGGGTGGAGAATGCTTCCAAACATTTCTGAATATTCCAAACATTTCTGAATATTCTCATAAGAAGCTTACCCCAAGATTCTTACAACTTTTAAGGTATGTAAGGATGTAATCAAATATAGGGCAAGCTAGAACCCAGTAGATGTTTTGTTTAACGACTTTTGGCTGTAATAAAGTTTTATATACGTCCAAGTGTGTGAACTTAGAGAAGTATAGGAGTGCTTTAGTGAAATTCCTTGATGAGGTTAGCAACTATATCCCTCAAGAATTTTAGAGATTAGTTTTCGAGAAAAACAACATATATGATATATTGAAAAGTAAGAGCATTCACATCCTATTCTTAACTTTTTTATATTTTATATTTTATGATTGACCTAATTTGTGAGTAGTCAATATTTAATACCACAAGTTAACGGTGTAGTTGTAGCTAGTACTGTCAAATATAGATCGATCCTACAAGGACAGTGAGTACTAGTAATTATTGTTATTCTATTATTTAGCCTACAAAGTGATTATGGGTTATGAATTAAAGAAACTAAAATTAAGAAAACAAAGTCAACGAGTAGTGCAATTCTAGCAAAGAATTATGAGATCACTAAGTAAATTATCGATATCAACTGATTAGTATTTAGGCGTCAAATCCCCCTAAATCCTTAACCAATTGATTATTTGTTATGCAATTATATTGTTGATTAATTAGACCATGGAGATTCCTAAAGTATGCTAATAGCTGGCCATAAGTCTACTAACAACTAATCCTAAGGTTTCTAACTGAATTACTCAGGTTAAATCTTATAAGATTGCTTTACCATATTATGAATTCCTCTATTAGGTTTGACCCTAATCTAAAAAATTTCTATCATCCTATCTTTAGGATTGCAATCAGGTATTTCCAATTACAGTAGATCTATTCAAACATATGATTTCTCAATCACTAAGTAGGAAATTAGATTTAAATCTAATAAATCAAATTAAAAGACAATAATAAAATAGATAATTGGATCATAATAATCAACCAACTCAATTGTATTCAAAAAATAATCACAAGTTGTTTCATTATTAACTAGGGTTCATCTGGCGTAAATGCTATAATAAAATTTAGCTATACATTAACAAACGTCCATATATACATAAAACAAAATAGAAAAAAACATAATCATAATTCTAAATCTCCCTGATTGTCTTATATCGAATGTTCTTACAATGTAGAGGCTTGATCTTGTATTCTGATGGATCTTTCGATTAAATCTTTGTGTTTTCCACTACTTTGGACCAAAATGGCACCTAAAGAACAAGTCCCACTTCTAAAAATCACCTCCCAATGTCTCATCCTCTTATTTGCCTCTGAAATGTTGATTTATATTAAAATCTAAATTTTTGGGTATGACCATGTATAATCCAGATTGTTGATTCTCTGTTTTACGTCACATTTGTGTTTGAATTCTTCTCCTTTAAGTCCATGAAGGCCTTTATACTTTATAAACACACTTGAAATGAAATAAGTACCAAATATATACCAAAAGCATAAAATATCAAGCAAGAATACATTAAATATGGGCTAAAAATATAATCAATAAACCATCTATAAAATATCCCCAAAGTAAAGTTTTTTCTTATGCTTAAGCAAACTATAATCAAAATTATAAATTTAAAATATCAATCCATCATCAATGTCAACCTATCCATTCATAATAGCCATCATCATACGTTATCGAATTGAATTAATATACAAGCAGAATCAAGTTACCCTAAAATAAAGTTCCTAAGTAATATTAATAGTAATCAAATTAACAATTGCATTGAAATCAAAAGATACCCCTTTACGCATCAAGATTTCACTTAATTTACTCAAATGTTTAAGGTGAAAAGTGTCAAGACTCTCAACCAATGCATAGTAGATTTCTTACTATAAGGCTTACAGTAAAATCACATTTCCACCTCTTATATACAAACTAGAAACAAAAATCAAAAGGTCATTATCTAGGTTGTAATGGGGCTTAAGTAAGGTAAATTTGGGATAAAAGGGGTTTAAGTGAAGGAAATTTACTATAAGAAATATTACAAGACATGTTTACCAAAACACACATAGGCCTTTTCAATGCAACTCTGTTGGTACTACTTACTTTTACTTCTTTTCTTTTATATGCTCATTTTTTATCATAACAAAATATTTCAAGCATTCAATACGATAATTCAACAAATGTTGGACCTTTCACCATGTCCAAGTCTCACCAAATAAACAAATAAATAAAATAAATAACCTTTAAGGTTTAAAATGATAAATATGTCTTTATAAAAAAGGTAGGAATAAGGTTAATATGTGGGTAAAATCAATGAAAAGGGCTAAGGCTCAACTTGTTTACTCGTAAAGGTAAATTTAAGGGTGTGTTAATTTTCAAAGAAATAGGCTAAGCAAATTGGTGAATCTAAATGTCTTTATCATGTCAATGCTTATAATTTAACAAATATGGTCTAAACATACATAATAAAAACAAATTCTAGAATTATCATACCATACAAGATATCACATATAAGCAAAAATAATAAAAGGTTTAAATTTTTTATGAAATTTTCTCTTTAGGCTCAAAAGCTCACGAAAAAATTAGGTATATGTATGTAGATAATATGCACTTTCATTCAACTTTACTATTTCAATGAATACGAAAAATATGACTTAGGAAATTAATTTCACTTTAACTATCATCCTTTTGCACACCAATCCAAATCAATAGTCAACAATAACATATAGTAATCATGGACAGATCTCAACTAATTGAAGATATCAGTTAATAAAATTTATAATCAGGATTATAATAAAAATGAAGAATTTAGTTTAAAAATTCATTCAACCCATCCCCACACTTAAATTAGGCATTGTCCTCAATGTACATAATACAATTAAATATGCAAATGAGAGGGTTGTCTGGTACTTTCATGATTTTAGTGATTTTTTAATTTAATCCATCCCATGTTATCTTATCCTTGAAAAAAAAGAAAAATAAAGGATGAAAATAAATAAAGGAAATAAAAATAAAAGTGACATAATTTAAAACAATCAAACAATAAAAATGAAATAAAATAATAAAGTATTATAAGAAAAGAAAATCATGAATCTTGGGCTGCCTCCCAAGGAGTGTTTGGTTAACATCTATGACTCAACATACTCTTCTACTCAAGGTAGCTCAAACGAATTGTGTGATTGTAGCTTAACCACAGGTTTCGTAACCTACAAATAAGCTACCTTTATATACTTTCCACCCCCTTGCTCCTTTGTTTTACTCTTTTCAACTTATGGCTTCTTAAGTGGATCCTTGAGAATGAAGTCCTGCAAAACTTCTTCGCAAGATTTCTCTATCTTGATAGGATCCAAAAATTTAAAAGGAATTTTCTTACCATCAGAGACATTAAATGTAACCCTCTAGTTCCTTACTCTCATCTTCAACTTGCCTCCATCAATGTCTATAAAAGACTTAACAATAGCTAAGAATGTTTGTTCAAGGAAAATGGATATTTCCAAATCTTCATCTATGTCCAAGATGGTAAAATCAATAGGAAAGGTGAATTTGTCAACCTTAATAGGTACATCACTAATTATACTCATAGGATAGTGGAGTCATCTATCATCCATTTTTACACACATCTTAGTTAGTGTTAATTCACCTAATTCCATCTTCTTACATAAAGTTTAAGGCATTACACTTATGACAACTCCTAAGTTTGCTAAAGCCTTATCCATTTTAACATTGTCGATAGTATAAAGTGGTAAAGAAGTGCTCTAAAGGCAATCACCTTTAGCACTTATTGCACAAATCATTTTATGATTAATAAAGGCATTTTTCATTATTTTGATGTTCATCCATTTATGGATTTGATGTTGATCATAAATTGATTTAATGAAGTCTTTGATACAAAACATAGCATGGGGGAAATCATGATGAGATCATGATAATGAGATTCCTACCATGTGTAATTACATTAGTATCTAAACTTTTCCTAATCATAGGATTAATGAGATGGGATATCATTAATTCGGATAGACTAGCACATGTTATACTCCTTAATTGGATTGAGCAGTAGATCTCATAAGTTGTAGACATGAGTTATTTAGAGTTACATATGGATGATTACTAAGGTTAGTAAGTACATTGGATTGACCTACTATGAGACAATCATATGGATATTCTATTTCAGTGTCAATGATAGTCTCATCATAGCAATGATGCAAGTATCCTTTAACTTGAGGTGCTCAAGGATATCTTAGATATTGATCATATGCTTTGATTCCATTCATTGATGCCTTTCAAGGGTTACTCATAGGGTGGTGATTGGGTAGAGCTTGCGGTATTAAGAGGTAATTGAGTAGCCAATAAAGAATTCACCACTCCTGATAGAAGGAGATGATACCCACGACCTCTTGTCAAGGTCATTACTTGGGAGTCTCTGGCTAGAGAAGATATCTGTCATGAAGAGAGTCTTCAATGATACATAGGGTAATGAGATCCTTAGGAAAAGATCTAGTATCACTTGGACTAGCTATGACGTAGTCAATTTAGTGGGAGTTGACGCTTTGACCATACCTTAAACCAAGTAGGGTATAGATGGTGAAAGGATAAATTGCATGGCAACATTACATATGGAAGGATTCATAGTCAAACCACTAACTTTCTAGTCAATTAAAGGACATGACGTGTTGCTAGATACCACTTTTGACTTATTTTTGACTTATTTAAATTAAGTGTTAATTTAAGTGGCCCACATAATCGGGAACCTTATAGGTCACACATATAGGAGATCTGAAGGATGAGTAAAATGGTCTTGAATGGTGATTCAAGATATGAGAGAGTGTTTTGAGATTGTATCGCGATGTGATCGTGTTATAAAACATTGCACAGAATGGATTTGAATCAAGTGTCGTTGGCTACTAATTTGGCCAGTACCTTCCTTAACTTCCATTAATGCATGTTATTCATGGTCATTAACTTCTCATAACTTCCATTAATATACGCTATTCATGACCATTAACTTTCCATAACTCTCTATTAGTGATGGGGGTTATAGAAGGCCATATGGTGCGAAAATATAGATGATTTTCGTGCATCTTGTGTAAAGACACAAGTGAAAGAAAGGTTCTTTCTTACACACACACTATTTTTCTCTCTAACTCTTACAAGAGTTCTTGTCTTTGCTAACACAAAGAAAGAATTCTCACCATCTCTTAGTGAGGTTTCATTATTTCATCTTTGTGTGAACTTTCATTAGAGATATTCTATGTTGATCCTTGTGGTTTATGACAACCTAGTGTAGAGAAGATTAAAGAATGAAGGAGATTGACAAAAGGTATGTAAACATCTTATATTTCATGTTTTTGTTTTCTATATCTATATGCATGAGTAGATCTGGTTTTTGAGGTTTCGTTTTATTTTTTGTGTGTATATTGGATATATATTATATATGAGATGCATGAACGAAACCTTACATGGTGCATGACAATGAGTAATCCAAATATTTTAAAAGGATCTTAAAATTAAGAAAACACTTCTTTAAACAATTAGAGATCAGAACATATTCTCAAAGTAATTTATGTATAAGAAAGAGAAAAAAAAACATGAATTTAACAACATGATATCATATAAGGAGAGTATAGAATGATTTTGGATTATGTAAAGCCATCACTTATTAGGACATATTACAACATAAATAAATCGGTAGTTATGTAGATAAACGTAAACATAATTTAGATGGCCTAACAAATTGTAAATTTTAATAGTTTGCTGGATGAGGATCCTATTATGCATATGGTTAACTTCTAGGGGAGATATGTGAAATTTTCAAGATTAATAGAGCAACTGATTATTTCATAATATTGATATTGTTCTTATTTTTACTCAAAGATCATGCAAAATAATGGCTGAAGCAATTACCTCTAGCTTTGATCACTATATGGGATAATATAACAAATATATTCTTAGCGAAGTACTTCCTACCACCCAATGCTACTGAACGTTATAATAATATCTCTTCTTTATTTGTTTAGATGGTGCCCACATTATGGTTTGCCTATATGTTCGCATGTTTAGATGCTTTACAATGGGTTAAACTATGGAACAAAGTAGACGATAGATGCAAAAATTATGGAAATTTTGAACAAAAAAAATCTAAAGGTGGCATAGAAATAATTGATAAGAAGACAATGGATAATTATCAATGGAAATCAATTAGGGTAAGGAAAAATAAACTAGCATTAATACATAATATTAATGTGATTACTACGTTACTAGCATAGGCAAAAGTATTAATGGAAAAAAACTGATAACTTATGGGGAGTAGTAAGATCAACATAAGCATAAATATTTGGGGAATAAAGGAGAGGAGATAAAGTGGTATTAAGTACTATGATTTAAGTATCATATACCTTGGTGCTCCTTCTTCCTATGGCTTATGATCAAAAACAAACTATTAACAATGGGCTAAATGCCATAGAAAGGCACCAGTTCATGCATGTTATGCAACTCCCATGTAGAAACAAGGGATTACATTTTATTTCAATATTATTACTCTTTCAATGTTTGGGGAGAGATTCTACATAAATGTGATGTCCATACTCAATGGAACATTATGGAGGATCTACTAGAGTGGGTCATAACAGCTACTCCAACTACAGGAAGTGATCTAATAATTTTGAAATTAACAATATCCATAGTGGTTTATGAGCTTTGGAGGGAAAGAAACTATTAAAAAAAATTTGTTCCTCTAAGACAGAAGTCATGGAATCATCTACCTCATATAAACATAGATGTGTGGGGTGATTGAAACAAAAAAATTACAAGATAATTATAGTATGAAATTCATAATCAATTATGGTTAAGTTATAATTAACACGTGCATTATGCACAGGTAAAAGGATATTACAAATAGAATTAACTGTATGGAAAACAAGGAAGGATAGTTATAAAGATTTCACAATTGCGTAGCCGGGTGAGCATAAGATCTGCAATCTATTTGAATTGAGAAGACAAATATCAAGATGAAAAGGAAGAAAGAAATAAAATGAAAATAGGAGATAAGAGGAAACCTATAAAAACTGGGGATTTCTTGGTAGAATTGTTACTGATTAGAGATGAAAAGAATACCTATTGAAATGAACCTAAAAAGAATCACACCTAGGTGAGGAAAGTTGGACAGACTTAGACAAATGTAGTAAAGTGGGATAGGGTTCCTAGTTTATCATTATCTCCAATGTAACATCGACTACATTTTGTACACTTTATATGTTTTAATTTATATTCATTTTAACTTTAGAAAAGAAAAATTATAACTATCCGGTTGGTAATTCCTCTTCCAAACAAACTAAGTAAGTTGACTATATGAGGAATTTTTAGCAACCTTAAAACAATCCTTACAATAATACATATAATTTGTGTGAGGAATCATTTAAATTTCTCAGGGAATAATCGAGCAGCTCAAGGAACATCTCCACCTAAATATAATCAATAGTAATAACATAAAAAGAAATTGAGATTAGAGAAATTAATAGCTAATTATAAAGCCATAATTGAGGCACAAATTCAAAGTTAGGAAGCTTCTCTTTAAAATTAGGAGGCTTCAATCCACAGCTTTGAAAACAAAATTATTCAACTAGTCAAGATGGTAGCCTAGAGACCTTAAAGGTTCTTACCAAGTAATAGAAAACCAAATCTAAAGGAGTGTGTGATGACAATCACCTTGAGGTGTGGAAAAGAGTCGTTAAATGTTAATAATGGAATAGTTAAAAGAGAGGAAATCATTAAGAAGGAAGAAAAGAAGAATGGCAGGAAGAAGAAGGAAATTGAGGAATACTAACCTAAAATTCCCTATCTAACAAGACTAAAAAATGATACGTTTGATAAATAATTTAACAAACTTATTGAAATATTCAAAAAGCTTGTCTTTTGCAAATGCTAAAGTATACAAAGTTTTTAAAAGGCATTATAAGAAATAAGTGGAAGTCAGAGGAATCATAGATGGACATATTGAATTATGAATGCTCTGCTATCCCTTAAAATAAGTTACCACTGAAATCAAAAGATCTAGGGAGTTTTATTATTCCTTATACTACTAGTAGTTAATTTGTAAATAAAACATTAGCAAATTTAAGAGCCAATATTAGCTTAATTATTTATTCTATATTTAAGAGACTAGGATTAGAAGATCCTAAACTAACTAGGATGAGTATTCAATTAGCTTATACATTGATCAAACATCATAGGAGTATTATTGAAGGTGTGTTAGTTAAGGTCAATAAACTTATTTTCCCTGTTAATTTTATTATCCTTGATATGGAGGACAATATAAAAGTACCCTTAATCTTAGATAGACCTTTTCTTATAATAATTAGAGTTATCATAAATGTTTAGACATATAAATTAACACTTAGAATTAAAGAACAAGAGGTCATCTTTAAGATCTTAAATGAGATGGGGCATTCATTTTATTATAATGATTCGTGTTATTCTACTAATGCTAAAGTCTCTAACACTTTTCAAGAAATAAGTCATCAAGACAGGAGGCAAAGGACATTCCTATGGCTTATATCAGCGTAATTAGGGATATGTATGAAGGAGCACTGACTAGCATAAGGATGAAAGGAGGTGATACGAAAGCATTTTCTATTAGTATTGGACTACACCAAGGCTCTGCCTTAAGTCCTTTTTCGTTCACATTAATGTTACGTGAACTTCCCAAACATATTCAAGTAGAGGTACCTTGGTGTATGTTATTTAGTGACGATATTATCCTGGTGGATGAGACCAAAGAGGGTGTCAGTTTCAAGTTAGAATGTTGGAGAGAAATGTTTTAGAATAAGCAGGACTAAGATGAAGTATTTAGAATGCAACTTTTCGGGAAGCCAGATGGTACATGAGGCAGCGGCAGTAATTAATACTGATGTCATACCACAGAAATCAAGTTTTAAATATCTCGGGTCCATCATTTAGAGAGATGGTAATATCGATGTTGTTATAGTACATCATATTAGATCTAGGTAGGTCAAATGGCGAAGCACATCAGGTGTTTTATGTGATAAAAAGATTCCTTTAAAAATCAAAGGGAAGTTTTATAAAATCGTGATTCGGCCAACCATGTTATATTGGGCATAGTGTTGGCCTGCCAAACTTAGACATACAAGACAGTTGTTGGTAGCAGAAATGCATATGTTTCGATGGATGGGTGACATTACCAAAAAAGATAAGGTTCGAAATCGTGTGGTGAGAGACAGACTACAGGTGGCTAGTATTGCCGACAAGTTGAGAGGACCAGGCTTAGGTGGTTTGCGCATATGCGCAGGAGGCCCTCTGATGCTCTGGTACAACGCTATGAGAAAATAACCCTTAATGACTACAAAAGGAGAAAAGGGAGGGCTTACAAGAACTAGAGATCAAGAAAGATATGTCAGAGTTGGCCCTTACTAAGGCAGTGGCTAGAAATAGAAAAGCCTGACTTGATCAAATAAGGGTAAAGGATACCCTTTAAAGTTCACCAAAACAGTTGAGTAAGTTATTAGGAGATGTTTACTTTAACGCCCGCACTATGTAGTTACTGCGTAGAAAGTCCAACCCAATGTCCTTTCTGCCTTTTCTAGTTGTAAGTCTTGGACAAGGCTTTCGGGCCTACAACTTGGCTTTTCAGGACAGGTGTATAGGGAAAGATCCCACGAGGCCGTCTAAAATCATAGGATTGCCATACCCTCAGGGTCTCTGAGCAAGGACTCCTAGCTTAATTAGAGACAAAAGGAGCCAGACTTTGTAGCTTATCAGGTACTAGCAGATTTGGACACCATCTGGTATATCCTTTGGTTATATTTTATTTTTTATTTATTTATGAATTTATTGTAATTTTATTTATATAATAATTTAGCGTGCCAGTTTTACTTATTTACTCTACAACCTTCATCACTCTTTTATTGTCATATCTGCATATGTGTCTACCAGAAATAGTCTCTCTATTATGAGGGGTGAGGCTGCGTACTATCAAACCTCCCTAGACTCCGCTTTATTGCGAGACTTTGGACTGGGTGTCATGATAAAGTCATCAAGATAAATTGAAATATTGAATCACACAAGGAAATGATGTTAAGAATAGGGATGTTAACCGATTTTGACCTAGGTTGACTGGGTAACGGGCCGACCATGGTCAGCCTAACAAGGTCACAAACCGAGGTCAGGTCAACCATGGTCAGCCCAGGTGGGCCAAGTTGAGTCGACCTATGGCCTAACTGTTACTTCAAAAATGACATCACTTTGTTAAAAACGATGTTGTTTCTGACAATTTTCTTAAAAAAAATATATGGTAGGTCATGTTGGCCCAGCCTACCTATAGCACGTCAAGTCACCGTAGCCCAATCTCAACCCTGCCCTGCCCACTGACATCTCTAATTAAGATGGAAAATGAACAAACATATGAGCCAACTATAAGTTGCTAAAAACCCTAAAATCCCCAAAGAAAGTTACTGAGGTGCTCAGGAAGCATTAGAAGGCATTGTGATGGAAAACCTCTGAGATCAATTAAGTAAGCCTTTCAAATACACCAACAAAATTATGAAGGAAATGGGTCACAAGTCCATTGTGTTACTTAAAAAAAGATCATAAGGAGATAATTCAACTAAAAAACTTTAAAGAAATACTTATCGTAAGGCAACCTAATCATCTTTTTGTAAAACAATAATATTTTTTAATAATAAGTTGCTTAATTTTTAAACATTTTTATTTTTGCTTAGTACCTTTTTTATTTTATCTCATATTTCTTTTATATTTTCTTTTTGGTTCTTTTTGTTTTCTATGCAAATCACTCAATTTTTGATGATTATCGTGGACTCAAACTAGCTACTTTAATTACATGGCTCAAAGAAGTTTATATATTTATATTTTTTTTTCATCTTTCTCCACTTAATATGTACCCATTTATTTATTTTATGTGCTTTATATATATATATTAAGTAATTTGATTCCGCATTACCTTCAACTCGAGTTTTGGGTAGCAATGTGGTATCAGAGCTTAGGTTTAACCACCACGTCTTGAGTTCGACTCCCCCTACCCGCAGAAATGCTCCTGGAGTGCTCAATGGTTCTTTGAACGTTCGCTAACCAGTGGATGCGTGGTGGACTTAAGTAATTTGATTTCGCGTTACCTTCAACTCGAGTTATATATATATATATATATACATACCATATGGAAAGAAAGGAATAGTTGTAGAGCTACAGGTAAGAACAAGGAGAAATACAAGATTGCAGATCAAATAGTCAACCTCATCAGAGATCATCTCTATGCAAAAAATGCATAGCATTCAGTTTCTTTAACGATACAACGAGCTTAGCGTATATAGTCTCACCTTAGCTATTGCAATTACATACATGTCATATATTTCAGTAGACTATTTCCTACCATTGTAATTATCAATAAACTCTCAGTATGAGAGCTGGCGGTAGGCCAAGACCTATTGTATACTTTGGTATAGTTTTATCTATAAATAATACAGCTTTTAAATTTTAAAAAATACAATTTTATTAGATAATAAAAATAATTACATCAAAACATTCAATAAAAAGAATAATAAAGTTCGATAACTCTGTAAGTATTACAACCAGAGATCGTGTCGAATAGAAACACAACCAATTAGAAGTGAAGCCTAAAATAAAAATATTTATAGTTATGTTTATATTGAATATATATAATTTAACTTATGCTTCAAATGCAATTGAAATTAAAAGAAGACAAAAAATGAAAAACTTGAAACTTTATTCAATCGAATATCCACTCAAATGACATTGACTTTAATTCTCATTTATTAAAAAAATCCTCATCACTAAGAGGTGCTTCATCATCATCATTATCATTCATTTTCAATATTTTCTCATCCTAGATTATCTTCCAATTCACTCTTAGTTATCAAACTCAGTTTATCAAAAACTCAATATGCCAAAAGAATATGGCTAAGAAAAATTAGATCTATAAAACTACTTATTCTATTAAGAGTTTTAGTCAAACAAATAAATTTAAATTATTAACAAATTACAATAAATTATATTCAACTTAACAATGATAATAACATTGTTTTCTTAAAGCTTTAAATTGTATCGAACAAAGACCAAGTTATCCAATTTTTTCACTCCAATCTATTCATTTTCTTGTAATGGATGAATTCAAATGTACTCTAATTTATTTCATACCCTGTTATACTCACACATTGACTTAGAATGAACACTACTTCTAAATTGGTCTCATGAAGTAACTGTAAGATAACATAAGTAACATTATAAATAAAATAAAATAATAATTAATTTCTAACAAGTAATAAAAGTGAGAAAATATATACATAAATTAAGTTTTTCTCTTTGATGAATAACAATGGGCATCTCAAAATCACCAAAAACATCCTTATATACCTCCATTTGTGAACTTAGGTGATCTTGCAACATCCTATGAACAATTGTTATAATAGTTAATATCATTCCCATATTAACTTCAACTTTTTTTTATAAAATTTGGTCTAAATTTGGCATTAAGATTAAAAAACACCCTAGTTGCAAACAACAAGGAGTAAAGTTGTTTTTCACATCTCTTATTGATGACTACAAGATAAGGTGAATACTAAGAACCATTTTTTAGATTGACTTTGATTGCTTCATTTGCCCTCTTTATGAAAGCATAAAAATAACTTATTGTTGTCTTCTTATCATTATCAACTAGACAAAGTATCCTCACCAAAGGTTCATAAACTCAAATGAAAATTTAACATTGTAACCAAAATTCATGATCTTCAAGTATAATTTTAGAAACTTTTAATATAACATTAAAACTAATATGTTGAGATGCAACTCAAACATTTGCCAAAACTCCTTCTTCATCAAAACAAAACGCTAAAGTGACAGAAATTAGTTGCAAATCTTGTAATAGTAGGACAACACAAATTTTTTATCATTGGTGAAATCATTTCTCATTAAATTCATGACCCATACACGATTATAGATGGGCTCGGTCTTTTTTTTTTTTACACAATCTCATCAATGATAGAAAAATATCTATGATCTCCTATATTTTCTAAAATCATGTTAATGTAATGTGTAACACAAAGAGTCCAATAAAAAGAATCATATCTGCTTTGCAATCTTCTTCGAGCTACTTTGTAAGTAAAATAATTGTCAGTAATTAACTAAATAATTTATTGTCTCAACTTCATTTACAACTTCATCAAATATCTAAAACAAAGTATCAACATTTCTAACAAAGCCAGTTGCATCAATAGACTTCAAAAATATTATCCCATTTGTATAATAAACCAAAAAAATGATAATAGGTTTATGTCTAACCATCACACATAATCGAACACTCATAAGTAACACAAGTTGTTCTTCTTTCATTTAGATAACTATTTATTTCATAAACAGAGTTGATCATAAGTTTACCTCTATAGTTTATCAATTGAATGAGCTTCATATCTTAGACTGCAAGAGGCAATGCCATCCACCATAAGCTAATAATAATAAGACAGGGCATCATTGAATGTTATACATAAATCATATCATCATCTGGTTATTGTTATGTTCACATTAAGAGCCACTTCTTTAGAATGTAAGGCATTAGGGATTGAAGGCTGAGCTTCAGAAGTTGTTTGTGGTGAAAAAAAAGTTAGAAATATATCTTCTTTTTTCTTTACATCAAGTGCAACATCCCCTTCTTGTTGGATAGGAATACCGCCTTCATCATCCCTATTATTATCCTAACCATCAGAAAAGAAACTTCCACTATCAATTTCGTAGTTCAGTCTTTGTCTTCTATCTTCCTCATGATAATACTTTTTAAGCAAAGTTTTCATTTACCATTTCACATCATAACTCACTTTCTTACAAGACCCACATCACCCTAAATGCTTCTTTATTTTGGTGAATCTTCTGTCTTTTAAATATTTGTTACAATATAAACAAATGGTATGATTTTTTATTCTAGGGACCAATCTAATATGAGCTTAAGTTGGATCATCGAATCTTCCTAAATTTGAAGTGATTAAATTATCATGAGTACTTGAAATTTCCTCCATTTATCTGTAAAATAAATAAAAACATATGTCAAAATTAAATTAATAATTTCATTATCAACTATTATAAAAAAAGTGTGCTACTTTAACTCAAAACCAACACACATACACATATTAGATTCTAAAAACATACACACAATTTGAACTATGTGTGTGTGTGTGTATGCGCGCGCATCTTATATTCAAAGTCAATAGTCTATGAATATTTATTACCTACGATGACATGAAAAACGTGGAATAAGTTGTATAAGATAACAAGAAGAAATACAACAATGCTAAATTTTCAATAATCATATGATATAAAAGTGTAAATGAACTTCACTAACTTATAAAAATGATTGTTGTGCTTTCATAACTATAACTCGTTTTATGTGATTACATAATTCAACCATTAACTCACAACTATAACTCATTTTATATGATTTCATAATTCAACCATAATTCACAACTACAACCCATTTTGTGTAATTGCATAATTTAACTATAATTATAACTCATTTAGTATAATTACATAATTCAACCATAAAATCACAACTATAACATATTTTTTATAATACAACTATAAATTTACAAGTCTAACTCAGTTATGATTACATAATTCAACCATAAATTCACAACTTTAATATATTTTTGATAGTTCAACTATAAACTTACAAGTCTTATCTCAATTATGATTACATAATTGAACCATAAATTCATAACTTCCTAACTTTTATATCAATATCACAATTTTTATTTTCATTAAATATCATTCTTTCTAGTTTTCTTCTATAAATCGTAAAGAATAAACACACACATATACATATAAATAATCCTTAAACTTTAATTTTTATATTATAAATAAATTGTTGATATTTAATGCAATAATGATTGATTTAGGAAACTAGTTAAATAAATTAGTATTGTAAGTTTAGATATAATGAAATAAAAAATCACACTAATTTATATAATTTAGATACGTAAATTATGTAAATTAGGGTTTTTTTAATCCTTCAATTTTCTATATTTACGAAGCTTCTCCCGGTATTATAAGTACTGATCGATGATAACTGATACTCGTTGAAACATATAACTAGTATGGTATGTTTAAAAATTAAAGTAATTAACTTTGTAATTATGTAGTATCAAATACTAAACTGCGAGTATAAATGCCTTCTTACATTTAACAAAATGATGGACGAAATTCAAACAAATTATAATTTTATTTATTTATTATTACTATGTAATAAATTATTCAGTTAAATAATAAATAATTTAACAATAAATCTTATTTTAATAATTCTTTAACACCTTATCACAAACATAATTTAACAACAAAATTGTAACATATAATACCATAAACAATGTGCTATACTTCATCCTTCCTTCTTCCTTGGAGCTGGAACAAATACAAGGTACTTTTTTTTTCTTCCAAAAATTAACAAATATAAGATAATTATTAATCAAAGTTCAGCTAAGAGTTTTTCTTTTTTCAGCCGAGTAACAGATCTTCTATTCCCCTTACCCAATTATAGGAATACAGAGAGAATAGAAAATCTGTTCCTTTTAAACCATTCTCTTTAAAGCCTTGTAACTAAACTTTACTTTATCTTTGTAGCTTAATTTTTTTGTCAGCCTACTCTAAAACATACATAATATTAAGGTATCTCTCGTATAGTTTTAAAAACTCTTCCATCATTAAATTTTTTTAAATTCTAATTTTAAAAAAAAGCTTGTCCTCCTATACTTCGATTAAAAAATAACTACAAAACCCATATAGAATGAACATTAAACATGAACTAATTAAATGTTACTAATATAATAACTCAACTCAACTTTTAAACTTGACCTTAATAAATTAAATTCAACTTAAATTAATAATTAAAGATGATTATAATAAATTATTTATTTGCGTCGAATTTAATTATTTGAGTTTAAGTTTAAGAGTTGTGTTGAATAGTCGTATCAATAACATTTGCAATAGTTTAGTTTACAAATTATTTCTATATGAAGGTAATTCGATATTTAGTGAAAAATAATATTTCAGAACTAAAATGTCATTTTAATATAATTAAAATTAACTTTTGTTTAGCTATTAAATCATTTTTGTTATTATTTGATTGATGACATGGAATACCTAAACTTTAGGTATTCAATGAACAGAAATTAAACCGGGAGTTTGTTTACTTGGTTGCTTCATAATTATTATACATTTGGATTATCAACTCTTCGGCTTCAAACCTGTAAATTTAACCATAACTTTAAAAGTTATGCAATTAGGGATGACAACAGGTGACTCCTGCCTATTAGGATCTCGAGTCAAAAGTGGCTTGAGCCCGAGGGTGAACTTAATCCAAATTTAATTTTTGTAAAAAACATAAAACAATATCATTTTGTGTTACATGGTCAGCTATATAAAATATTGAATTGATTAGAATATACAGGAAATTCTGAATCTAAACTTACTCTGGTTGCTAATGACATGGAAACCATGGTTGAATATCCACAGTTAAGAAAGGCTACTATAGCTCCGGCACCACAACTAGGGGTAGAAAAAACCTAAGCAAGCTTATCCATATTGTGTCTTCCCAAGGATCATGAAGAAATTTCGGTTTCTAGTTTACGCGTCTGTGAACTGAGTTCTTTTAGCTTATCCGAGGATTGGCTTGGTTGGATTAGTTATGCTCTGGTGAGACTTGTTATTGCTGAGAGCTACCGGTTCAAGGGATTTATCACGCACCAGAAGTTTGAGCGTTTCACTTCACTCCGCCCTTGTAATTTAAATAAAATTATTGAAAATTATTCTATTGGTAATAAGAATGATTTTTCAAGTGTACAATTACAAGTTGAGTGCCGGTATCATCCTAGCCCTGAACAGGGTGGTAAAAAAGGAAAACCCAGTTATCTACTGGAAGTCTCTGTTGTAATACGAGTGGTATCTTCCTGCTACAAGTATATTTATGGTGTAGTTAAGCTAACTTATGATCTGTACAGTAATTTACACATACCTCAAATCTGAACAACAAATGTGGCTGTTTTTATTTGGTTTCACTGTTTAAAGGGCCTTTTGATCTAACCTCTCGTTCCAATTTAAGCATCGAATCAAGCTGTGAAACCAATCTCCTGTTTGGTCACACTTGTTGACGGTAGGCAGTGGGTGCTGACTCATAGATATCCTGACAGAATCACCCCTTGAGAGTTGCTGCCTTCTCTTTCCATCAAAAGAAACCCAAGCGTTACTCCGAGTATCCTCAGGAATCTATTAAACATAAGGAGTCAACTAGCTGAACAATCAAACATGAAACAAGTAGATAGACTCGATCTTTAATCAAGTTAAGTACCTTTAGTTCAAGCCTTGCAGAGTCTGGAAGTATAACTGGCCTGAATGATAGGGAATGTGGACAGATTGGTGTAAACAGCATGCACGGCACGTTGGGATGCACCTGCATTCCAGTTTATATGCGGTCATATGGCCTCTCACATTCGCTAGAACTTATTAGAACTAATAATAATCATGGTAAATGTTCCCTTTTCAGTATTAATGTCGGCTTCTTTATCCATATTTCGGTGAAGAGAAGTGGCGACATTTCACAACAAAGACCTTGAGGAGAATTATGAAGTCTGACATTGTGCCAGTTATGTTGATGTAAACAGATCTTGTTTATGATGGCACAAGGCAGAAACCAAAAGAAACTCAGAAAACGATGAAACTATTAAGTCGACCTATTATTCATCAACTTTAAATTTCCAACCATCAACTTGAGAGCTGCAATTATACCATGGAACCTCCAGCAGCGGTGGAGTAAGCAGTACTTCCTGTAGGCGTGGCCACTATGACCCCATCACCCTGCACCTGGGAGACAATCTACTTGTCAATAGATGGTTTGCAAATATGAAATTGTTGATTAACCAATGCACATGCAGAAGTCAGCATAAAGAGCAATTGCTGTCCCAAATTCCAAATAGTTCTTTACCAGTGAGTTGGGAAGCCATAACACATTTGAGCCTCATGTCAAAACAAAAATTTGATAAATTAATGTTGTATATTATAGTTTTTAATCGTACCTTGGTAATAAGTCGATCATGTTCATAACATTCAACCTTAGAAAGATATGGATTAGAACCCCGGTCAACAACCACTTCATTCAGGACATCAAAAACTTTACCAGGCACTGATTTACCATTGCGAAATATCTCACACCGAAGGCGCATTCTAAGAGTTATATATACACCATCCATCGTATTGTTCCCATGGATAACTTGTCTTAAGTCCTGCCTATAATCTTCAAACTGAATAGGAGGAAATAGCAGATAATTCACAAGATGATCTTCACATGAAACTTATAAGCAAAAAGTATATGTTATCTCATAGCTTACATTGTGAGAAGTGAGAAATCCAAGAGATCCAAGATTGAAGGATACAACAGGTGGAACAGCACCTCTAAACAAATTTGATGCATGGAGAATAACCCCATCTCCACCCAAGCATGCCACAAAATCAACCCTCTCGTGAAGATCACTGCAATATAGCATCAACCAAAATTACTTCAATTAACAGCAAGGTACTCGGGTACGTTTCAGGTATATATCAATTCCATCAGTTGTTGCATCACAATTTCCATTACCTAGTATCTTGAGTATAAAAGGTTTGAACAAATCCAAACCCTGGGATTCTAGCAAATATGTCATGAACATCAGGTTCAACAAGAACATTCATTTTCTCTTGGTGATACAAAAAGGAAGCAACCTGCAAATCAATATGCAAATATTGCAGTTAGACAATTACATATATAACAAGATGACCCAGAGGCAATCAAAGAAATTTCAGTTTCAAGGACCATGGAAATAATGTAGATGCAGACTAAAAGGATTTGAATGTAAACCCCTAACATGAAATTTCATGAAAAAGAATCTTTGTAAAAATAAGAGCTGAAATCAAGGTTTGATGTTCTGTCAATCAAAATGGAGAAGAAAGAAGATAATTATTTCTCTGAAATGCAAGGACAAATTGACGAATATTGACCTATTTCCACAAATAACCAAAGCAAAAATTGTCAGAAATCTTGCACTTTGGGAAAGCAACCAGTCACATTGCAGAAGATAAATGCAAAACAAGAGAATATTATCATTTTAACAGGGACTGTGTTCACAGTTTATGTAACCATTTTTCAACAGTTAATGCAAGAAATAATCTAATATAAGACAGAAGAATGAATTATCAGAACCTAGACAACAACATTATATTGCCTTATTTTCCATGCACAATTCTTGCTTGGAAAATACACCTGGTGAACTTACTGGTTTTAACATCACATTCCTTACTTTAACCTACCTTTGCTGAATGGAAGGCCAGTGATAAAGAGATGGGACTACTAACACGCACGCATAATCACTTGTTTCTTGTCTACTTAGTAGATTGGACCATCAAATTGTACCACCACTTCCCCTTTCATAATTAATTTGATTTTAGAAACAAAACTTTAAAAATTATCAAAAGTTATTTTTCTAACATACTTCTTTAGCTTCTTCCATCAGTTCTTGCCCCAGTTTCTTCAATAACAACGCAGTTTTTGGAGTGGATTTCCACATCAGCATCTGCTGCTGGGTACTTGGATGCGTAAAGGCCAATGAAGATTCGGTAACTTTTTCTCTGCTACAAGAGAACCCATCTGTTCGCACTAGAAACATTTCTGCTTTCCTTCTTGACTGCACCCTTACAACACCAGTTGCAGAAGCACACATATCTCCCTGAATTGCGTCCAACTCATCATTGCTGGAGGTTGAGGAGGCTACACCATTGGTTCTACGATACTCATTAATGGATTGAGATTTAACTTTATTTCCTTTATCCTCAGTTTGCGTGGTAGAGACACATGTTTCAGCTATAGAACCCCTCTTTGCTTCATCAACTGCTTTCAAATCTATATCAATAGAAACAGAATTGCTGTGAATTAGATGCTTGTCACCATTGGCAGTCAAATTCTGAGGCTTTGCAGATAGATTTCCGTTCCTAGATATTCCATTGGACATGTTCACTTCTGCAGGCTCCAATGCAGGACCTACAGCAGTGGTATAGCCTGACTGCACCACCCTAT
This sequence comes from Erythroxylum pedicellare, assembly GCA_027563575.1. Classification (NCBI taxonomy): domain Eukaryota; kingdom Viridiplantae; phylum Streptophyta; class Magnoliopsida; order Malpighiales; family Erythroxylaceae; genus Erythroxylum; species Erythroxylum pedicellare. The sequence continues at coordinate 7,597,415 of JAOQMP010000002.1, forward strand.
TCATCTGTCTTGGAGCATATAAGTTTTCCAAGTGTTTCAAGTGATAACTAGAGTAAGTGGAAGGTGAAATTTTCTTTGTCCTAAAAAACTTGGACATCTCTGCTTTTGAAAAGACATTGCAAGGAGGTACTTGAGACGTCAAAGGGTCAATATTGCTATAGTTATTTGCTGAAGATCCTGTCCCATTATCACCAACTGACAGGTTTTTCTCGAGCAAACCAAGGCCATTATAGGCTCCATTACTGGTCTGACCTTCTTGGTTCTTAGATGGAGACAAAAGTCCACGAGGCACTCCATTCATACAATCAGGTTCATCTGAAGCGTCTTTTGGCAATCCATGCTCTTGCTCCATTGGCACCCTCTCATGCTTATTAGAAAGGGCCTGTAGGTCTCCCAGATGATCTTTCTCCTGAAGTATGCTATCAGTTGGAGTTGTAACCTGAGATGCACTACGAATCATATACTGCTTCCATCTGGATATCATAGCAGTTGTTCTCCACATTCCTTCCTTACTATGAAGATAGATGGGTTTGTTGCAGCTATCTGAAACTAAAGTTGCAAACTTCTCAACCTGATCCATTGAAGGAGCAGTCCTAGCTTCAACAGGAATTTTAATCAATTCAATTTTTCCAGAAAGTATAGCATTATCTACAGCTGCTTGATAGAGGGGATCTCTCACAATTTCAGCCCTGAGATCCACAATAGTCTTAAAACCTCTCTGTATTAACCAGTTCAGACCTTCTTCTGTTAACTGCCCACCACTCCAAAAAGCTATCTCCGAACATTGAGAATCAATGTCCTCTCTGGAAGCAGACAAATATACAGAATTCCAATTTGCAAGGAGTGTATGACAAGGGTAATCATCGTGACGGGGAAAACCACAATCATAGCACACATTTTTCAGCCTCTGTAGTTTCCTCCATACATCCAAACTGCGTGCATCATCACGTGTCAAAAAATTTTCAAGAGCGACATGCAAGCTCTCACAACATCTTTTCATCTCACTCCTGAAAACAGCGAGTGGTGGAAGCTTATCCTCCATCATGCTTATCTCAGCAGACCGATAGGAGCTTGTGATAGAATATCTTCCAGAGAGCACATCTTCCCGTCCTTTATTCAAAAGTGATAGCATGCAACCAAGCACAGATACTATTTTATCTTCCAACAGTGGTTTATCCTCTGATGTGAAGTCGTATGAGACAGCACATTCACCAGTCAAGGGATTGCATAAAGATTCCATCAATGCAGCGTGTAGCCGCTCAGCCGCTCTAAATATTCGACAATATGCCTCAACCTCAGCAATATCCCCAGGCATAGGACCAGCCCAGCGCAATTGTGAGACATCATTAGGCTGGACAAACTTCAAGTCAAATCAAAACCATGTAGGTCAATTACAGTGTTATATCAAATGAAGTTGCCAAAACATACCTATAATGCAATCAGAAAAACATAAAGTCCATTTTCAATATTAAATTCAGGGATCATAAAAGCAACAAAAGACAGCATTTGGAGCTCCAACCACAGCAGTCACAGAAAGCAATCAGATTAATCTTCAAGTGTCAATCAAGATTTGATCTTTTGGTCAAACTAGTTACATCTCACTTAAATGGGGTTGACAACCAAAAAATGCAGACAACCACAAATTTTAACATAGAGAAACCCAGATTGCAAATTTAATATCTGCTACTAAAGATCACAAGAACATATGCAGAACTTTCTATTAAATTGCACAAATTAAGAATTTTCCAAAAAAAAATTTCTCAGTCAGTTCGTCAAAACCCACAACGTCGAACGCAGATATCATCGACAAGAGAGTTCAAAAGAAATGAAGACAGAATACAACCTGAGAGTCCAAACGCAAGTCACGAGAGAAAGCCTCCGATAATTCCGCAGACACAACAAACTTTAGCTTTCTCTTCAGTCGGTCTTTTCTCCGAAACTCCAAACCAGACCCGAAACACGCCGCCTTACTGTCTCTCTCTCTGAAGGCCTTAGACAAACAAAAGGAGGGTAGCACTCCGGTGAGCGGAGACAACAGATTCATGTCGACGACAGCCACGTGGTGCGAGAAGAGACATGCCACCATGTGGAGAATATTATAACGTCTGAATTCTCACTACGACGTTTCTTTATCGTTTATTAAGCCATGTAGCTCTGTATCCATTTAGTAGAGAAGAAATGCTCAGGAAAGTGGACGAGTGCTTTTGGAATGATGGAATAAACGAAGGTGGTGATTATTATTATTATTATTACTATTATTATTAATTGTAAAGTGGATAATATCAAAGAAGGAATTTTGAGGGATTTTTTCCAGGTACAGAATTTGGGGGGTTTGGTGCTTTTTCAGTTTATTCGTTTCTCTTATCATTTTAGGGGTGAGACAACTAGATCAATTATTAGTTTTAATATTTTAAAAATTAGATCAAAAATTAAATTAATAAAATCCGACATTTTAATTATTAAAAAATTAAATTTGA
>JAOQMP010000002.1:7599905-7615057 GCA_027563575.1 Erythroxylum pedicellare
ATTTGATTAAAAGAAAATTATTTTTACTTACGAAAAATTTTAAACTTTAATTAAATATTTATTAAATAAAAGTTAATTAACTAATTTAAATTTATGAAAATTAATTTATATAAGAAATAATGGAACATTATTAATTCAATTAACTTTTATCAATAAATTATTAGAATAAATCAATTAAAATTAAATTAAAAATTAACTAAAATTTTATGGTTATCCGTATCGATTTGGGTTGATTTTTATCATCATCCATCTTTTGAGTTTGTGGTCCGTACGTAAAGAAGAATCCAGAGCGGGCCAATGGCAAGGTCACATGTGGATTTGGGGCCGTTTCATACTTTCATTCAAAGTAGAAAGTGGGACCTCCGACTATTTCACTATACTTCCACGTACGTCCATGGCTTGTCATATTTGGGACCATCACTAAGAATCACAAAATCAAATCACGGATATAAACTTTTTAATTATTTTTTAAGTAACTTATTAAAAATTAAAATTTCATTTATTAATGCACAGTGTTTCATAAATAAAAATAAATTTATGATGATATTAAGAGAAAAGGCCTAAACTGCTCCAGCATTCTTTCAGTGTCCATAGGATAGCATTTATGATTTCATTTGTGAAGAAGTTTTTATTTACATAAACAGATTTGACAGATCAATTGCAACTTGTGCTATTGGGAAGCCAAAAACTCTTACATTGATCAGTGGCAGGCAATCCTCTCTAAAACCACCACTCTTCTTTTGTCTTCAAAATTCATGCCATGCTGCTTCGGGTTCGAACCCTATCTATAAGCATTTGCCTGCCAGACAGATCTTCTTCATAAACAACAACCTGGATTAGGATAGCAGCAACAACACTGTTATGGCTGTGGCTTTTACCTACTAGAGCCAATGGACTAGTGACAAGACTGATGAAGCAACAACACAAAATGAGCAAGAGTTGAAACCTGGGATTCAGTTTGTGTTTCGCTGAAACCATCATATATTCCTCTGTTCACATCTCTCGGAGGAGTTATTACATCATCGCGCTTCCCCATCCTGAATAGATACGATTAGTTACCCCAGATGAAAAGTACAAATTGTAAGATCAGATGGGAAAAAAGGAATAATTCTAAACCCTTGGATGATATCTTTAGTTTATTCATTAGAAACACTAAAGAAAATTTGCTCAATCAAAAAGAGCAACTAGAAGTAGAACTAGAACATACACTTACCAATTTGTGAATGACAGACTTCGGATAAAAAGAAATTCAAACGCAGTTGGCATTTGAATAAATAAAACTCACACATAACAATTGAAAGACAAGCTTACCCGTTTAACCAGTTTTTAGGTATCCCAAATACAGAATGGGAACCAGCAGGTTCTTCACGCAGAGTGGTACAGTCAGAAGAGAAAGGCTACTTGATCATCAAGGTTTGACCAGAAACAAAGCTCTATCAGAAAACATAATAAAATACTAAATACAAGGATACAATTTTATCACATCCAGTTCTCCCTGGTGACTTCTGATCATGAATCTGACAAGAAACATAGGAAATTACAAAAAGAAAAAGGATGATTGAAAGATGAGTTAAATAACAATAAAATTTCTACCTTGCTAGTCTGCTCCAGCAAATCCTCAATAGCAGCTGCCACGTCAGGAACACTAAAGGAAGGTTCACCATTATCTCTTGGATTGCAATCGCCAGCATTGCATATAGGCTCAGTTAAATGATCTCCAGAAGAAAGCTTTGCCTTCAGATCATCTTCAGAAAGCCTTGCCCTTTGACTGGTATCTATAGATTGCTGGAGTTCTTGCCTGATGTGGACACCTCTATTACTGCCTATTTGACCAGATGCTTTTCTTATATCTTGTGACTGACTCACAAGTCGAGATGTACTCTCTCCAGAAAGCCTTGCCCTTTTAGACGTATCTATAGATTGCTGGAGTTCTTGCCTCACGCAGTCGCCTCTACTACTGCCTATTTGACAAGATATTTTGCTGATGTCTTGCGACTGACTCACAAGTTGAGATGTCCTCTCTCCAGAGAGCCTTGCCCTTTTAGTTGCATCTGTAGATTGCTGGAGTTCTTGCCTCAAGCAGACACCTCTACCACTGCCTATTTGACCAGATGTTTTTCTTATATCTTGCGACTGACTCATAAGTTGAGATGTACTCTCTCCATATATCATTCCACCAGATTGAGTAGGAAACTGGCTCACAGGGCACAACCCCGACTCTTGGTCCTGAGAAGTTGCTTCTTTTGGGCAAAATGAATTTATTGCAACAACCTTATTCTGCAAATGCAATAATGAGTGAGAGAGAGCTGAGGGAGTGAAAAGAGAGAGAGAGAGAGAGAGGGAGAGTGACAGAGAGAGATGTACCTGCCTAACACACTCATAAATCCACTCACAAGTAATTGAGCATATGCCCCATTTGCAAGCAGCTTCATACTTTGGTCCCTTCATGAACTTGCATAACAGATGAGTGACCTTTCTAGTCAATTTCTCAACAAATTTGGCTCCAAGAACAAAGCACAAGTTTCTTAACAGTGACCTATCTTTCTCCTCATATTGTGAGATGCAAAACCGAAAATTTTCAAAACCAGGCAAAGGAACCTGACAGGGGAGTGGGGAATATATAATATGACTACCAACATCAAGCAAGCATTCTGCCTGCAATGGCAATAGTATGATCAAAAACCGTTAGTGAAAGGGATTATTCAATGTTTAGTAACTTTTCCACTAAAGGTAACAAATAAGAGTAGATCAAAACAATGGATTATCAAATTCCTAATGACAATCGCTATTGCTTTCTGAAACTTAAGCTGCAGCTCACATCATTCATTGATTCTAATGGGTATCATCAAGCACATAAGTGACTAAGGTACAAAGCAAACTCCAAGGACATGTAGTTTAAGAAAATAAGGACGGTCGTAGGCACAGTAGTTTACAAATTGTCAAAATGGCCATATCCCACTTCTGTCTTTGATTACTGAATTTCAGCATAATAATCAGCCTCACAAGCAAATTGATAGAGCAAACACGAGAGAAAACACAAACAGCTGTGATGGTTTATCCTCACTTAGACAGCATTATACAAATCTCCATGACTTAAGTTTGACATGCCAATTGTATCAAAAATAAGGGGAAAACATAACTATTAAAAACTAATAGGACCTAGCCTCATGTACCTCCAAGCAAGAGCGGATCCAATGGCTGGATACACAAGTAGTTTGGTGGGTATCTGCAGACCTAACTATTACACCATGGCACTCAACCATGAAATGCACATTCTGTAACAGATCATCGTTGACCACCTCACCTCCCCCTTCAGTGATCCATTCAAATATTTCAGATTTCTGCCAAAGAAGTGAACAAAAACCACAGGTCAATTATACTGCTAAATAATCTATTTAATATTTGGAAACTTATAACCTGTATCATTATTCAATTTGAATCAGGAAACAGTGAAACCAATATTCCAACTGAAGAAAAATCATAATCTGCTGCTAAAATTGAATTTTAAAGTACGCGAAAACAATCCATATCAACATGTCTATCACTAAAATTGAGTTTTGCAGTATAGTAACATGAATTTCAGCAACTTACCCTATCTTCAGGAAAGGATTTTGAAAAGCAAAATCTTTTCCCCTTGAAAAGAGTGTCTGACTCTCTATTTGGAATACCATGATCACTAGAACCATGCTGTATAGTTGTTCTGCTCTTCTTTGGATCATCCACAACAGAAAATAGATGTTGCTGGGACTGCTTCCCAGTTTCTGTCACAGCAATGCTCTCATCCATGCCAATTTCCGTTTTATCCAGTCTGTTTTTCCCCAAAGAGGATGGAATTCCATAGCAAGTGTTTGTACTTCCCACCAATTGACCAGAGTGAATGTCTGGATTATTGCGAGGAATTTTACCCAGATTCATAGAAGCCATGCCTATCATTGCTCCTTTGTTGTTGGTAACAGGATCTATATATTATGGATAAGAGGTTATTGACAAAGAAAAGGTGCGTGCAGAAAGTGTGAAAAGTCCAATTGCTCTCAATTCAATCCAATGAAACAAAAATACAAAAGGCAGCAAATGGCAATTTTAAAGCAGTTAAGACACCTTTAGGAAGCAGTAAATTATATGCAAGATGCTGCTGAAGAACAGGCATTTCTTTCTTCCTACAATGACAATCTTCAAGCCAAGTGGTTCTAACCACATGAATAACACCAGAAGCTGCAAGCAATCTAAGTTCTCTTTTCTCTCTGCTCAGGTAGAAAGATGTTAGGGCATACACAAAAACACATGCAGAGGGAAATAGAGACAGATTTAATTTTGTTAAACACTTACGCCTCTGATGGAGCTCCAACTACAATGTGAGTTAATCTATCACTAGAAGAAATATAACGTGAACCCCCACCTTCGCGTACCATATTAACTAGTTTACGTAATGCAGAAGCTTCAAAACCCACAAGTGATATTCTACAATCAGACAAGTACATATCACCATCTTCTGATTGAGAATCATCAGCAACACAACCATTAAGATTGGTTTCCTCTGCGGCTTGCACAGCAGGAGATTCTGTATCTTCCTCTTTGACAAACAGAGAAGGATCTGAAAACATGGAGGACATGTTTTGTGAGAGTGTAGCTTCTAACTCTGGATCTGAAGACCCAACATGAGCAAATGCTGGCAAATTTGACTCTACAGCCACTGAGGATGGCACATGTGTTGTGTTTCCGATAGATTTGTCTTGGCTATGCTGTGCCATTGAGGAACCTCTCGTAGTTCTATTTAATGATACCGAATTACCCTGAACCCGATAGGACTCTTCATTAAGGCATGCTATTCATAAGAAATAAAATCAAAGTCAAACAGAAATATAACTATGGTCAAAACAATCGAGGAAAAGTAGATCAGATACAAAAATAAACATAAAACTCTACCTTTTCTGGCAACAGACTGATCAAACCATTTTCTACTTACAATATTAATGTGACCCCATCTTACAGCAACCTCGTATTTATCACCTTTAGGAGCTTATGAGCAGTCAAGGAAACAAATGCATAAATTGTTGATTAAAAGCTCAATCTCTGTCAGTGTTTGAGAAGAAATCCTTTTAAGTAAAGAGGGTCTAGGAAAGAAGAGCACTTTGGATAAGTGCAGCTTTTTAGGACACTACAAAAAGTCTATTTGATGAGAATTTGTAGATGGAAGTCATTTGGAAGATCCCATCTGCTTCCCTAGGCTTGCAAAAAGTGGAAATATCAAAAGTACTTCTACTACTTGCCACATAGATTATGCATGCAACAGCTGTAGCTGGTGTTACACAGACTAGTACTGTTCACAGCTTATAAGGGACATGTAATTGTTCAACAATTCCCTGAGAAGAGGAACATACTTATCAAAGCAATCGTAATAACCATACACAACTGTTTACTGAAAAAAAAAAACGTATCCAGTACACAAGGCTCTCCACTTTGCGGGGTCTGGAGAGGTTCATAATTCCAAGTTCATAAAATATGAAAATCATCCAGAAACCAATTACTCAGGTGCATGTGATAAAAAGTATATTACAAGACAGTCTAAGGTACTAGAAGGAAGGAAAAAAAAACATCTGGAAGATGACTAGCAAAGCATTGCAAGTAAATGGAAAAAGAGATTGGTTCAACGTATCATCTTGGGGGAAAAAACTAAAATCAAAAGTTTAGCTGAGCAGATGTTCTTAATAAAGGAGGAAGAAAAACAAGTAAAGTAATATATTGAGATTGAGAAAGAAACTCCAACTTTAAACCTCAATGAGCAATTTTTTCCTCAGACAACAATGGAAAGGATATATCACAAATCAAATGTGTGCAACTCTTATAAAGATCACGAGAATATTTTCCACCATTTTGTATGATAAGTTTTTCAACGTCTTTCCGCTCATCTGAGAAAAATAAAGAAAGCAGCATTAGAAATGGATGGAGTCTATTAGAAGTAAAAGAATTAACAGATAGCTTACATCATAACCTGCTGGAATTCCGGTAACAGATATAACTAATCCAGAAAATGGAAGAACTTTATACGGCTCTTGGGAGACAACACGATGCTCACTCCAGCATTGGTATAACCAATTAACAGTAACAATTGGTTTCTTCAGAATGTTTGAAGCCCACTGCAAGGTAATCGAAAAATTAACTCTCTACTCATCAATCAATTGGCCCATGCTAAACAATAGATGAAGACTTCCTAGATATATTTGGTACAGAAATTAGAACTTGTACTCCCAAGTCAGTTGTCAGCCAATGCCTGTTACAGACATAAGTGTTCACAATATGGGAGGCCCATAACTAAAGATGCCCTATGACTTGCCAACAACTTACAACACTTGCAATGGATAAGAAATGAAGCACAAATATCGTTTCCAGTGATACATAAATGAATTTCTTGTAACTACTAAATCATACATGAACATTATTTGACTTCAATTCTGTTACTAAAACCAAGGCTAGATCCAACAGTCTGAAATGGCAGCAGCACACTTATATAAGTTAAATAAGGCAAGCCTTAACATTACTCCAAGCAAACTTAGAAGAATATCAAACATGTGCAAAAAGGATGACAAAGGGAGAAAGGATGATTATGACTAAGGCACATAACACGGGAAACAAGTGTGGACATAGAGACTAGAATGGCATACCTTGTACTTTGCAGCTAAAACATTCTTCACAACAACAAAACCAACATCCAATGATGCATTAGTAATCAAAATTCCCCCCATTGCTGTCACCAACTTTTCTATCTTAACCTGCAACATCGTTATAACCAAATTAGGAATATTGCAAGTAGATTCTCCTTTCTGTTGCAAAATGTGAATGCCACTTTGCATAATCTCAAAGGTTCCAAAATTATAACGGACAGGAAACAAATGAAAAAAATGGATTAAAAAACAGTAGGAGCTAAAAGTATCCATCAACAGCTTAGAGTGGAACAAAAAGATTTGATGCGGGTCAGATGTGAAGAAAATTCCTCCAGCAGATTCTTTATAGCACACCTTCTCATCCATGTCAAAGCCAGATGCAAGTACTTTAACACCATCCATAGCAAGACAACAAGTGAAGCCTTGTTTAGGAAATGGTCTACGTTCTTTAGCACAGGAGAGCACACACTGAGGACCTACAAAATGATAGACAGCTCTAAGATACAAAATTAAAATGATAAATCAAGTTGCTGGAACAGTGACCGAAACAGTCTGTTTTATCGTCATTTACTTCTTCTTTAAATGGAAGAATATGAAATTATGCATAGACATAATAAGGATTTTTTTTTAAAGAAAAAAAAAAGGAAATCGTACCGAGTAAGTAGCAGGCCTTGGACCTCAAGTCCTCGAACTTCTCCTGAAAGAAAACCGTAAAAATAATAAGCCAACCAAGCAAGAAAAGAAAAGGAGAAGAGGGAGGCATGAGAGAGAGTAGGAAAAGAACAGACGTGATCTGGAGAGGAAATAATATGGAAATCGTTGGGGCCATTACGAGAAGGATCGCAGCAGAGGAAGACATTAGCGCCGTTGAGCTTGAGAGCGTCCAGAAGGGCGTCGAACACCTCCGGGGGGACCAGGTTCCGAGACATGAACACGTTTGCTCCCTTGAATGTCTTCGCCATTTGTACTCTGAATCAATCTTCTTCAAGCACTTGGCGTTTCTTTATTCTCCAGAGACAGCCTTTTTCAATTTAGGGTTTATTAAATATAATAATAATAACAGATGTAGAACGCGGGAAAGAGTATTATAAATTATGATACAAAGTTTATCAACCCCAAGATTAGAATGGACCGGACATGACCGGACCCAACCAGGCCTGCCCACGCCAACCTTACTTACGCCCGCAAGGAAAATTAAGAGGAAAGCCACTCACTCCCCGACCTGATCCAGTTACTAACAAGTAACAACAACAACAAAAGGCTGTAATACAATAGGTCAACGTTGCAATAGCATTACGCTACTCTCTTATTTAAATTCCACAGATAAACCATGCATGCGACCACATTTAATTACAAAAATAGCAGCATCAGCTAGTCAGAAGAAAAAAGAATGAACCCCTTCCTAAATTTAAGATGAAATGAAAGCAAAACAGAGACCCTTGTGTTACATAAAATTACTATCGTGATTTAAACTTTCATCTACTTGAATTATACTAAGATTGTTGGAAGCTTGAAGGTGCAGGTGCAGGTTCAGGCGTAGTTGCAGCCAACTGAAGGTTTAACTTTTGGGTAACCCCTGAAGGCTGCTTCGTTAGGGCTTTTTGTCTTTCTTCACTGGATTGAGGTTGCACCCTCTCCAAGAGACTTTCATCTAATTCCTGTTCTGGCTTCCTCTTAAACTTTTTCTTCGTCAAAGCACCATTGCCTACCATCTTCCCCTCATCCATGGAATTATTATTTAAACTTCCTTTTGGTTTCTCCAGTCTAGGTTTTTCCGTGTTAGAAGCATTCGCTGATGAACTCGGCAACCAAACAGCTGACGTATTTGAATTTGTACAAGGTTTGCTAGCTAGAGCCAAAATGGGACCTCCCGTATCAGTAGTCAACCTCTCTTTTGAGTATTGTGGCTGTACAACTGAACCCGCATCACCTCGAACAGCATCCTCTGTTTTAGGCACCATCATCTTTTTCCTATTGATTTTATCTTGATCCTATAATCATATATCAAAACAGAATAGAGAAGCACGGTAAGTCCCTGTAATGCAAGATCCCTGAAGACAGTAGGAGATGCATGGCCACTAAGGTAATGATGAGAACAAAAGGCCCAAAATAAGAAATTTGTACACACATATTCACCTTATGTCTGCTATAAATGGCCCTGCGTCTCTCTTTCGCCCTACAAATTGCACGTTTGATCCCATGATTGTCCATGACACCACTTGGCCACAATTCTGCAAGCTGAATCATGGATGTAATTCAAGTTACAAAACCATATTAGGCAAGTTGGAAATAAAACAACCAATTTAACACAAGGTATCAAGACAAAACCTATAATCCAAAATATTTATTCAAATGGAACCACGATAGTTGAAAGGGAGGTAAAAGAAAAGAAAAACAAATGGCTAGACCATATGTTAAAGCTAGCAAACAATACATCCATTATTTACAGACATTTCATAGCAGCAAGATAGCCATTTAATAGCAATAAGTATATGGTTATAAAGAACAACCTCAACATACAACTTCCTGACTTGTGGACCTGCATCTTCATCCAGTCCCTAGAATCACAAAAGGCAGGAACAAATAACGCCATCATAAAGGGGCAAAAATGAACAAGAGCAAAAAAAAACTTCAGAAAGGGCATTTCAAGCTGTACATCAACAAAGAGGTCATATAGATCACAGATTTTGTCCTCCAACACTGCATCCATGCTAAACTTCTTTTTGAGAGCTCTTTTTTCTTCAGCACCATTTCCCTGAGAGCCAACAGATGCTCTAGCTTGCTGCTCAAATGCCTGAGATATGCAATATTGAATTTAACATTTGTGCTGTGAAAATGTAGACTTCCACACTCGATCTGATATATTGCACCAACCCGGAACACCTATACTTCAATTTTTCTACTGAGATGTATCAAACATGTGATCATGGACTCATATTCTATGTTTTGAAAAGAAATGAATTCATTTATGTGCTATTGTAGAAAATAACCAATCTGGAGTGCTATAAATCATCACGTAACAAAAATACATAGGACTCACAGACTGAGATTGAGAGAAAAACAGCTTTCAACCTAGTACACACCTAATAGAAAAGAGGGGAGAACTAGCAATGAAAGAGGTGGGAAAGTGATTTAACCTAACCAATTGACTGGGCCAAAGACTTTGTAATAAAAAACCCTAGGCAAAAGGAAGGCCCTACCAATCAATGACTTCAAATCCACTCCACAAGGAGAAAAAGAGTGGTACTAAAGGTGTCAAACAAAAACAGAAATAGAATTCCAGAAGCAAACCTTGGACTCCAAATTGGGGACACGAGTCTTAACTATCTCAGCAACTTCCTTCTTAATCTGTTGAAACCTATCATCTTTTTCCTGCTTTGCCGACAATCCCATGCTAATCATGACTTTCAGGTTTCTCTGCCACAACAGTAGATTATGTCATGTTAATGTTAAGAACTTTAAAAAAGCAGCCATGTGAGCGTCTTCCACTTGCAATTAAGTATACAAATTATGGAGATGGAAAAAAAACTAATAATCGTAATTCATAGTAATTTAACAATTAATGGCATAAGCATAGCTTAATTTTGCAAACTAAAACAGACTGTTCAAAGAAAAGGAAGAAATAAAGCATTTTGGTTTTGTTAAGACCATAAAAATTCTCAAGAGTAACAAAAGGGCACAGTGGACCAACACTCTCACTTCAAAATGTTTACGAAGGAAGTGGCCTAGTTGAATAGTCAAAACACAGATCCGTAAGCCCTATCGATTATAGTCATGTAAACAAACCACCCCGCTATCAAACTGTTAACCACACAAACCGTTATTGATTATATACCTGATATGTTCAAACTTATTATAGAATGAACAAATTCATGGGACTTATTACAAGAAGAACCCATTGGAAATGGTTCAAAATTGTAAGCCTAATGTGTTATCCAAAAGACTCAAAAGAATGGCCAATGTTTAAAATTTTGCATAAGAAGAAAATGAAGCATCATCACATAATAATTGACAATAAATTAACTTGGGAAAGCAAAAGCAACAGCATCCAAGACCCATATCTCCACTGTCAATGAAAAATGATACCTTCAGCGTTCTAAGCTGTATTAAGTGACCAAGGCTGCTCATAAGGCGATTGATTAACTCCTTTGATATTTTCCCTTGGCTTGCCTGCTGAACCATTAGAAAACAAAACTCTTACATTTTGCATACACATTTCAGGTACAGCTACACCAAATATATAAATGTAACAAACCGCTAGTCTCGCAACTTTAGCAAGCTTCAGCTTTACTTCTCTGGGCAATCTCCTCTTAATTGCCTGAGAGGAAGTATCAGCTTCTTGGTTTTCCATTCCATGTATCCTTGCTGCCATGTTTGTTAAAAGAACAAAAATTTCAGCATGCATGGAACTTTTCCACGATCAAATTAGGAGGAATGGAGGTGAAAGAATTTCTAGCTTACACTCAGCAACCATCTTCTCTAACTCCCTAATAGACTTTTCAAGCATTGAACTCTTGGGCCTAACAAAAGAACCATCTCGTTTGTGGATGTGAGAATTCTTCTGCAAAATATTGCTTCCAGAATCAACATTACAATGATAGAGGAAATAAGACCAGAAACAAAAGCTACTATTTGCATAATAGGAAACTTATAACCAAATGTATCAAAATCAACTGTGCTATTGGCAGCATAGTATGCAAAATAGTGTATTTCAGCTGCATAACTAAAGCAGGGGATAAACACCCATTTCAGTAAATGTTTACATAACACGAGGATAATTCCACTTGAACTTGACGCTCTTTATATCCAAAATCAGGCTTCTAAAAGTTTCATATCTGCTGTAGTGCTACTCAAAGTGATTTCTGCATCAAAAATTCAGAATTCCTGGTGCCTTGACATTCTGTATGAGTGGTTCACAAAGAAAAGTTTTGCTGCTCATGTAGGCAGACTAGGGTCTTCTTTTACCAAATTAGAAACAGTGTGTGCAATGAAATGAGCTAAGATCGAAACCTAGTATTGTATTCCTCCTCCACAGTAGCAAAAGATCTTTTAAAATATTAATCACACAAATAAATCTGAAAAGTGACTTTTGTGTTGAAACATATGTTCTTATACGGCCTATACGTAAGCAAAATAATGCTTACTGTGGTCTGCATGGAAATCCTGCTGTCAGGAAGATTAAGGTCAGGCAATTCTCGGATGCCATTTTTCTCTTTTGAACGTATCGACTGTTCAAGTTCATCAAAATTTACAGGTCTTGCAGATGATGACATTAATTGCTCATGATCAATTTTCTCAAGACATGAATGATATGAAGAATCAGGAAATTCACTTGCATCTTTTGACTTGTCAGTGAGGTTCTTTACTTGGAGGCCTCCTGCTTTTGACTTTTCAATTTCCTTTACTTCTGCCAGGGATATAGAACCATCACCATTTGAAGCTTTCATAATTGAAGATGGACTCATTTTAGCATCAACAGATTTCTTTTTAGAAGAAATTCCAGGTGCACTTGATGGACCCTGATATTTCATATCCTCATGATGTTCATTCATGACAACCACATTTTGAGATAGAATAGTTGCGCTCTTTCCAGGGGTTGATGCTGGCTTAGCAGCTGCAATCTTGCCCACCTTGGCCTGCTTATACGATAACATTTGACCGTCATCATTCTCGCCAGCAGCCTTTACCATATCTTTCCTTCGCCTCTTCTTTGGTTGGTGAGTAGGAACAACATTAGGTTCACTTCTTGCAAAAATAAAAAATGCAGATTAGACAGGAAACAAAGTCTAACAAAAAAATGCAACCGCCTAAAATAATGAGTTCTTTCTGAAATTAAATCAGAAGTATAGCTTCATTCACTAAGGAAGCAGCATAAACACCATGATACAAATTGGATATTAAACTCGATAACAAACATATACAGTTCCAGCAGTGAGAAAAAAAAGTATAAGTTACATGAACAACAATTACATACACTAAATACAAAGATGACATGATGATTACTGTCTTAAAGTCCCAAAGATGAAACTAGAAATACAACATCACTTGCCCTTACACATCAAACATCTAACTTCAAGAATAATGTTAAATATAAAAACTAGCAACATGGAAACTTAATCTGCTCAGCTTAATTATTACTAAATCTAGTTTTGTACCGAATTACATAGTGAATGAGGTCTCATATGAGATAGTCCAGGTTTTGTTCGCTAACAGAAAAATTTTGATGTTTGAGACACAATTCCAGCAATACTATGTTGAAACCCACAGCTTGTAAATTTGTGAACCAATGGATAACAAAATCAAGAAGATGCAGTTGTACATTCTATGCACAAAGATTCTTTGTTCTTTATTCATATGGAAAACACAGATCTCTAATGCTATTGTATGTCTGTGGCAGCAAATACACCAATCTTTCAGTTATAGTGTTTACGATGAAAAGTGACTGCAGTGAAGTTTTTTCTCAAGCATTTGAATGTCACTCTATCTCAATAGAGTATATAGAGAGCATGATTGAAAAACTAAAACCACAGAAAGACGATGTCATTCTATTGGTACAAGTCCAAGGGCTAACCAATGACCATCCAGTGACAATGTGATAAAGCATGTTATGAATCTGTGATAAGCAGAAAAGGGTGAAAGAAAACTCACATGCGTTCAAGCTTTCCCCGATTAACGAAGAACCCGTCATGTTTTATTGCTGAATTATCAACTTCAAAATATTCATCCTGCAGAAAACATTTATTTGATGAACAAAATAAAACCACTTCAACATCCAGATTCACTATTTCAATTTTACATGAAAGGATTTCCATCGAACAAGCAACTCAAAAAGATGAAACAAACAAATAAGATTACCAACCAGCTCGGCATCATCGATGAAAGAGTCTTCTGTATCATACTGGTCATCATCTGGAATATCCTTTAGATCTTCCTCGTCACTACTATCCTTAGCCTAGAAATACAACACGTTAAGTTATCATATTTCTCATATTCATGTCCAAGTTATACATGAATGCATAATGCACATCAAGACAAAAAAAGATACAATGTCAAGCAAAACAATAAACATACCCCATAAAGTCGTTCAATCTTCTCAATCACAGCACTGAAACGATTTGGAGGAGGTGCATCCTTAGCTTCTTTTTCAGCCAATTGTCCCTAAAGAATGTCAAGCACAATTAATCATTCTATACTGGACAAAACTAAACTAGATCGATACAAATTTTCCCCAGCTTCCGGCAAAATCCCCTCAATTTCCTACATTTAATAAGCAGTAAAAAAAACAACTTGTTAATTCATAAGTGCCGTCCAATTCAGCGTCAAACAACAGCAGTAACATCTTTCAGGAACAATTCCACTAACAAATTTCTCTACGAAATCATAACGCATTCCACAATTAAGTCAAACAAAGGCACATGCTCTGGCTAATACAAATATGCAAGTGTCAGATTAGAGAGGCTTACAGGGGCGATGCGAGACTCGAGGTTGGGGTGGGCGTTGACGGGAGGTGGGTCCGGGGCGTGTATGGATCCATTACTGACCTTATTAGCGTCTTTGATGAGCTTCTTCCAAGACACAAACGTCGTCTCTCCGGGTCGAAGCTCCACGGTGAATATTTGCCGGTCACCTACTTTCACGTACGACGGCATTAACCTAGTAGACGATGATGGCTCTCCTCCGGTGCCGCTTCCGTCACCGGCACTGCTTTCGTCCATTGAAAAGGCTCACAATTCCAGGTCACACTAATCGAGAATTCGAGAATCAGAGAGTCAGAGAACGAAAACCCTAATGGAGTAGAGGACGAGATGATAGTTTGGTGTATTGAGGCATCCTTCGGATAGAAGCGTGCGAGGCGTAGAGCTGGGCGGGAGGCCGAAACGGTTTTGATGGGTTTAATTGGATAATTAAAAGGTGAAACTTCTTTCTGTTTCAATTTTCCTGCGTTTTCTTTCCCGAGCAAAAAATTTGAGCAGGGGCAAACTGGCAAAGGGTAAAAAGAGGCGGGTCTTAGTAGACCCGATCCGTTTTGTGATTGACCCGACTTAATAGCTCAGATCTTGGGCTTACTTGATATTTTCTAACTGGTACGTGTTTTCAAAGACTTGAAATGTCGATGCTCTATCATTTTTTAAACCAATTTCAGAAATTCAAACTTTGGATTTATTATTTTGAAGTGTAGATGTACGTTAATTTTAAATAATAATATCAGTGTCTGCTTTGTCAAAAGCGAACTAATGACATTGTTTACTCTTTAAGTTGCAAATCTTATTTATATGCTAGTTTTCGCATTTGGGATTGGACTCTTGAATCCGTACAAACCTAAAAATAAAATTTATCTTTCCTTACATGTTAGATTTCTTAAAAATTAGCTTCCTAAAATCTAACCAAACTCCTTTTCCTCTTATACCACTTCTCTATCTTTACTATTACAAATTCAATTATCATATGTTACTCCACCATTGCCTAGTTCTTCCTTCTCACTAGTCTTGATCA
>JAOQMP010000002.1:7623416-7655042 GCA_027563575.1 Erythroxylum pedicellare
ACATTATCAATTAAACGATTATTTGATTTTTATTTTAAAAAATAATCGTTAAAAATCGTAACGAAAACATATAAGTAAAATTATATTTCCCTTGAACATATAAAATGCTTTCATTTTGTAAGACATCAATTATAAGGAATATAGAGACATTTTTATAAAAATCATTTATTAAATAGTGAGCGATATATATGTATGAGAAAATGTAGGAAGTACCTACCGTATATATTGCTAAGTAGTTCCTTAACTAGTCCAAATGACAAAAAATGTAGGTAGTACCTACCGTATATATTGCTAAGTAGTTCCTTAACTGTCCAAATGACAAACCTTACTATCCAATTAAAAGTTAAAACCGACGAGTTTCACTCAAGCTCTGCTAACGCAAAAAGGACGTCTTGAAGGCTATCCATCAATTCAATCATTGTAATTAAACAGAGTCAATCAGCAGCTAATTAATTAAATTTAATACATATTAAGTAATATTGTCTTGATGTGGGCACTAAAATAAAGGCAACAAATAAAATAAAAAACGCTTGTAATACTTGCCACGTGGCAACAAGGGGCCAAAAGCCCCGGGGGAGTTAGTTTTACTCCTCCTACGTACCTCTGTGACGTGGGCCCTGAAACCATTCCCACCGATTTACGTTAATATTTTCAATAAGAAGAAAAAAAAACATTTCCTTTCTCATGTTTCGGTTTCTTCTTCTTCTTCTTCTTCTTCTTCTTCTCTTTAGACGACGCGATTAAGGAAAACAGAATAGATTTTCCAATTTGGAAAGAACCATTATTGATTCCTCACGGCGTGTGAGGATTCTAGGGTCTTCTCTGGCAGCTTTGACCCAGGTATGTTGCTTCTTGCGTTTGGGTGGATTAATCGGAGATAGGTTTCAATTGATTTTTGGTGATTAGGGTCGCACATTGTGTTGGGTTGGTGCGAAATTGGCAAATTTGTTTTGCTTTATGTAATAGGTAATCTTTAATTTGTTAGATGAAAGTTGGAGCATTGATGAGTTCGTGTGAGAATTCTGTTAAGGTCCACGAACCTTTGTTTCAGGCTGTCTCTGACCAAGAATATTGCTCAGAAGTTTGCCGGGATCCTCATCTCGAGGCTTTGCCGTGTCTGGATGGTAGTTGCAATCTTACGGATTGTAGTGTGGGCGCCTGCGGTGTGAGTGATGGGCATTCAGAGTTAGCTCAAAGTGGTAATGCTGATTGTGTTGAGTTCTCTGAAGTTTTGGAAACTGCATCTGTTGACACAAATGTTGTCTTGGCCGGTGAGAGTCAAAGTGTGGTTGATTTGGTGGTGGGGAAAGGGTTGGAGGATAAATGTGGGCTTAACGGGGGTTATTTTACTGATGGGAGGCAACAGGCAACTGATTATGACATCGTGGAAACTGATGATGAATTGTCTGTGGAAAAGGTAAGTTCTTCAGGTAAGAATGATGAGCTGGAGAACTGTGAGAGGTCTTCAGAATTGATGACTACATGCTTCAGTCGACAGGATAGGCAGATGAATGGTATGGAAATCAGTGCGCAAGAAGTTGTGGAAGAGAAATCTGATGCTGCAGCTACTATAGGTTCTCATAACTGTGACAAAATAATAGCTTTACCAGGTTTTGAAATGCCTGCAGAATATACTTTAGGGGATGCTTCACATGAAAATGATGTCAAACAGTACAAGCAAGAAGATATTGCTTCGGTTGAAACCGTTAAGGTGGATATGGAACAGACAACTGTTGATAGGGTAGAAAGAGATAATCGCAGCCAAATATCATCTTCTATGAATTGCGGAATGCTGTCTGTTTCATGTCAACTGAGGAAGTTTGGGCGACAAGATGATAAGAATGATGATCGTGCTTTCTGTTGTCCCTCTTTCAGTAGTATGATGGAAGTTGTGGGAGTGGAGGGAGGTTCCTTAGCTGGAGAAGGGACTATTGCCACCGACCGATTTCTGGCTTGTCGGAGATTGGAAAAATCTGTAGATTTTTTCCCTACGACTGATTCAGTAGAAAAGAATATTAGGCTGGACGGTCATGAGGCTGCCAAGCCTGTTAATTCTTGTTCTGGAAAAGGATGTGTAGAAATAGTGAAAAAGGAAGGTGATCTCCTAGACAAGATAGTGGCTATTCCAGACAACTATATAATGTCTTCGTCGGACAGTACATCAACCTCTGATTCAATGACTTTTCCTTCTTTGGACGCTAAGTTTATCGATGGCTCAGATATTAACAGTGGCGCAGCCAAGGATGGGGATCCTGTACCTAAGGATATGTGCACTGAGATATTAGCTCATCATGATGAAATGCCTGAAAAATCATCAGATGTTGATCATTTAATTACTAGTCAAAATTCGCAGAATATTCATAATGGAGAAGAGGTGGTTGATTCTCTCTCTGCAGAAAATAATGAGATGCAAAGTGGTGCTCATAGATGTATCAAAGTATTTCCTTTGCAACCTTGCCAAAGGCTTGTGGAGAATCTGATAGTATGTGATTCAGTAAGCGATTATATCCAGATGAATGGGCAAAAGGATTATGGTAATGTTGATGGGCCTTTAACAGAAAGCACCTCAGAGGTTGTCGAGGAAAAAACTGATTTCCGAGCCTATGTAAAGATGGAAAATTGCAGGCAAACAATACATGTAGACCAAAGCATCAATGGTAAAGATGTAAGTTTGCCTGAAATGGATCCCGACTGTTCTGCTGAGAAATTGTTTTCTTTGCAGTCAGGTCAGTGTTTTGGTGATTTAGAGAAGGAAGCTTCTAACAAATTAAGTGTACTGCTTCCTTTTGGAATTGGTGCTTTTGGAACCATCGATTCTAGCCGTGTAGATGACTGCTCTAGGGGGATAGAAGATGAAGGAATAGACCAGGGCACTCATTTTCATACATCTGAAAAATACTTTCTTGACATTGGCTCATCATCTTCTCGAAAGCGCAGCCGAGAACGCAAATCATGCAAGAAAATATTTCATTCAAGGAGGTCTAGGAACAAAACTAAGGCCTCAAAATCACGTGGAGTCATTGAAATCCTCACTAATAGTGCAAGAAAAAAGAGAAGTTCTTTCTCAAAACCTGCTCGTATCTCTACCTGGGGTGTATTTGGGAGCATTACGCAAATCTTTGGACTGGGTAATGTGTTGGAACCTGTTCAAAGTCAGGCTCATGGATCATCTAAAACAAGGGCTCGTCGAGGAAGTAATCAACATAGTAAAAGTCAGGCTGGGGGAAGCTCACCGAGGTCCAGGGAAAACCCCCCTGCTTCAGGAAATCGCATTCGCTTGAAAGTTAAAGTGGGGGAAGATTTTGGACAACATATTCCTTGCATTTTTGTCCCACGTATAAATGATACCTCAGCATTTGCTGATCCTGGTGTTAGCAAGTCTTCAAATTACGAGAAAACTGCCTTTCATCGTCCAAATTTAATTGATTTTTATGAAGATAAATTGGAAGAAGAGAGGTCTGAGAAGCACCTTCAGATTTTTGACAATAAACTAGAGGAGACATCATACACTGCTGTTGTGGATGCTCATCTTGCACATGAAGACTTGGACAACATGGTGGTTCGCGAGAAATTATATGGGGATACTTATCGGGATTATATCGTGGTTCCCTCTCATGTAGAAGTTGGAGCACAGGGATCAACACTTGAGAATCCTTTTAGAGATTTGGGAACTTCCCCAGATTCTGAAGTTATTAATTTAGCTCCTGAAGTCCAAGTTGGTTCTCAAGCTATGTCGAATTCCAAAGCTTTTGCTACTGCTAAATTTGCTGCTGGTGGTGAGAGAGGAAAAAAGAGAGATGCACTTTCCCAGGCTAGTCAGTGCTGCAAGAAAGACGTTTGTCAAGGTGCAGCAAACAAAAACAGAGCTGAGCCTGAAGAGAAACTTGAGGACCAGCAGAAAGAGAGTGGAGACTTTTACTCTAGCGAAATTCTTACTTCATGCACTAGCCCGAACAGTTCAAGCAACTCATCAAGAAGTGAGCGTCCACGGTTAACACTGTCAAGAGGGACTGAACCTGGTCTCTTGAGTGATACTTTGAAGGTGGTTATCAGTACTAAAGCTAAAACTGTCAACCGCCAGTGCAATGACAAACTCTTGGATTCAAAGATTCTGCTTACTTCAAATAAACAGAAGGGGCAACGACTTCCAAAAAAATCTGTTGGATTGAAAAAGAGAGGCTATAAAGTGTTTGGTTCTGCCAGAAGCAGAAAAGGAAACAGTTATACAAAGGGAGAAGTTGAACCGAACACAGTGAACCAGAAAAAATTCACAGACAAGTGTGATTACTATCCCAAAGAATATGAATCTGCAGGTGCTATATCTTTTGTTTGGTATAGTGTATTGTCTATTGGTCTTAACTAAATATTTTTTTTGCTTTATTTTTAACTTTTCAGATAGTCTTGGGAATACAGTATCTCAATGGTCATATTTTCTGGCATGAATTATTGTGTTAGGAAATGATACTGTATCTGAAATAGGACAAATTGATGTAAGTGGTAATCCTGCTTGCCTAGGTACAGGAAAGTTGGAAGTTGGATTAAGTGGTGTAAGGGAGCAGCATTCACCCATTGCTAATGCCTGGGTGCGTTGTGATGATTGTCTTAAATGGCGGCGGATTCCACTTGTCCTAGTAGATTCTATCGGACAGGCAAATTGCAAATGGTATGTCCCCATTTCTGCTTCTTAGCGATTTTATTATCTGGAAATTTTTATTATCTTTTTGGTGTTTTCGTGCTTCGGTGCAGTTTTCTGTTGAATGATCCATGGACCTTGTATTCATTTCTTTGTAAGCTCACCGTGAGGAACTATGCAATCCAAATATCTTTTTTTTTCCTTGGATAAATTTGATTTATGTAGCATAGGTGACTCTCTCTGTCTGCACTATGCTATATATTGGCATAAACGAACCTTTTGTTTGTGGTATGTTTGGCATGGCTTAGAGCATGGTTGACTCAATTATATTAACCTATTTAAAAGTTGCCTATGGGAAGTTGTTCAAATCTGCACTTTTCAGTTGAATGATCTATGGACCTTGTATTCATTTCTTTGTGAGCTCACTGCGAGGAACTGTGCAATCCAAATATCTTTATTCTTGGATAATTTTGATTTATGTAGCATATAGTCTTTGCTCATTATATTTTTCTCAGCTTTCAAGATTTTACATTTTTGTGAATGTTTGTCAACATAAAACTTTGATTTGACTTTATTTTTCAACTAGCAAATTAAAGTAATCTATATCTAATGTTATCTAAAATTTCTATTGTTTTGTCTACATATATTCATTATCTTTTATCTTTGTCATTTTTCCTCCCTAAGGGGGAGGATCTTTGTCCAATAATGAGCAGTTATGCATTTCGTTTTAATGTTCTCTATAGTGTAATTCTTTTTCATCTGAAGGATCTGCAAGGACAATATGGATAAAGCCTATGCAGATTGCTCCATTCCCCAGGAGAAATCAAATGCTGAAATCAATGCCGAGTTGGGCTTATCAAACGCCAAGGAAGATGCATGTGGTTTCTATTCAGATCATGGTAGATTGGAACCTAATCATGCAACAGGTGTGTAAGATTGCTAGCAATTATCAGAGCAACATGATTAGATATAAAGTTAAAGATGGACTTTTTATGTAGTTTCCTGAAATGTGGCTTTTCTTTTTAATTTTATTTAGTTTCCAAGGAGCATGAGTTTACGCTTATTGCTACAAATCAGTTCCTACACCGTAAGTGTAAGACTCAAACAATAGATGAGGTTTGAACTTGGCTCTTTTAAATTTTGATCATTTGCTTGCATAATATTTCACTTTGAGTGAATTTAATTAATAAAATTACCATTTTAGTTATTCTTTCTGGGAATATTCACTCATTTTGTCTTGGCAATATGAAGAGAGGTATATGTTTCTACTATAAGTAATTCTACTGTTTCAAGCCGAATTTGTGTTTGTTGATTTTTATTGTTGAGTGCATCATTCAACTATTAGTGTTTTCTTTTATTATTATGAAAAGATTTCATGTCATACGGGTTTTTCTTAGAAATAGTTTCTAGTGTTTTTTCAAACTTTTTCATTTGAATTACAACGGAAAGTTTCCTTGATACCAGCTTGTACTTATGCTCTGATCTTTTCCTTAATTACAAAATTGATTTTCATCAAATATTCTTCTATAAATTTGCAGCATTTTCAATATGCTCTAGATTTTCCATTTCTTAAACAGATAATGGTTTGCCATTGCAAAGTATCTTTAGATTGTGGGTTGGGTTGTGGTGACGAATGCTTAAATCGAATGCTCAACATTGAATGTGTTAAAGGTACTTGTCCTTGCGGGGATCTCTGCTCAAATCAACAGGTAACAAGGCTACGTCCATGATGCTAATAACTTCAGTTCTCATATTAGGTGCTATTTTTTATGGATCAATTCCTTTTTCCAAATCTCTTTGCAGTTCCAAAAGCAAAATTATGCTAAAATGAAATGGGATAGATGTGGAAAGAAAGGTTTCGGGCTGCGGCTGGAAGAGGATATATCCAAGGGGCAATTTCTCATTGAATATGTCGGGGAGGTAACTTTTCTTGATGCTATGTACCTTGGTTGATTTATAAAGTTAAGTGCCTTGTTAGAGGTTGGAAGAGCAAAAGCAAAAGCAAAACCTCGAGTCAAATTTATAGTCGTAATTTTATGCCTCTTTAATCAATGTCTAATGAATGAAGTCACTATACATTTGTGGCTGCATCATTTTACTAGGGGTTAACATCAAATTAGTGATAATGTTTTCCAACCTATTGTAATGTTCAGAGTTTGCCAATGGATAATGGTGCTTGTGGTATACTGAACTTGCACATCGAAGAAATATCTTTTCTATACTGATACGTGATAGAATTTGAAGGAGGAATTTTTTGTTAATATCTAACTGATAGACATAAATTAGCTTTATATAAAGCTAACTCTAGTACAAAATAGAAACTAAATTTGTACAGATTTGTTAGATCCCATAACTTATGGGATACTCAAACTTAATTTAATGGATGTAATTAATACTAGATTTTATGAACGTAGTTAGTACCAGATTTTATGGACGTAATCATAGAGATTATGTTTTCACACACACTGGAGAATAGGCATTGGCCATTCCCAGCTTGGATACAATGCTTTGAAACATTGGGCTGCTTAATCCTTTGGTAAGTACGTCTGTAAGTTGACTATGTGTAGACACGTAAGGTGTACAAATCAACCCACTCTTCAACTTCTCCTTGATAAAGTGTTTGTCAACTTTGATGTTCTTTGTTCTATCATGTTGTATTGAATTGAGAGCTATATTAATAGCAAACTTGTTGTCATAGTAGAGTCCTATTGGGCCATCCCACTTGAACTTCAAATCTTCGAAAATAATCTTCAGCCCAAGTAGTTCACAAACACCTTAACCGTTGCCCGAAATTTAGCCTCCAAACCAGATTGGGTTACCACATTCTATTTTTCACTTTTACTTGTCACAAGGTTTTCATCAAGAACGGTGCAATATCTATTGGTTGACCTTCTGTCAACAATTGACCCAACATAATCAACATGGTGTATACCTCAATTGCTAAACCTCTATTCCCTTTGAACACAATACCTTCCCCTAGTGATTCTTTTAGATATTGTAACCCTCGATGAGCTGCTTACAAATGGACCTCCTTCGGATTATGTATGAATTGACCAATCACACTAATTGCATATGCAATATCTAGTTGTGTGTGAGACAAATAAATGAGTTTTCCTACTAAACGTTGATATGCTCCCTTGTCCACTGCAGTATCTTCCTCTGCTTCAAGTATAATATTTGAATCTATTGGAATACTTGCTGGTTTACATACTATTTTAGCTATTTCCTTAAGAAGATTTGTGATGTATTTTTGTTGGGAGATAAAAATACCCTGCTTAGAGTGAACAACCTCAATCTCGTGAAAACATTTCAAACTCTCTATTACCTTAATCTCAAATTCTTTAGATAAATGTTGACTTAAGATCTCTTTTTGTTTAACATCATCTCCTCTTGTAGACGAGTGTTTAATGAATAATATGTGATCTCCTTGGCTTTGTTTGTATCCCATAATCATCATAACTCTTGCAAATCTTCCAAATCATGCTTGTGGTGATTGTTTGAGCCCATATAAGGCCTTCTTTTAATCTACAAACAATATGAGCAGCCAATCTCTTCTCATAACCTAGTGGAACCTCCATTTAAATTTCTTCTTCTAGTTCTCCATGTAAAATTGCATTTTTCACATCAAATTTTAGCTACAAGTGATAATAGAACTCTGAAAATATTAAGCTTTGCAACTGGAGCAAAAATCTCTAGATATCAATTCCATAGGTTTGAGTATACCCCTTGGCTACCAACCTTGCCTTGTGTCATTCTATTGATTCATCTGCTCTATATTTAACTATGTACACTCATTTACAATTTTGAGCAACCTTTTTCTTCCTTGCAAACACCTGTCCTTTGCTAAATCTCACATTTTCAAGATCAGATTTTCTTTTTGTGAGGATTTTCAATTGCAGTTGTAGGTGCATTTTAGGTTTATGTTGTCTCACTTCTTCAATTGTAAGTTCAAGTTCAGGTAGTGTAAGTTTTGGTGCAGGTTTAGTAGTAGATATGAGGATAACTGGATGCTCAATATTTGGCGCGAAAATTGACAAGTCAAGTAAGAAATCTTTATCCTTATCTTCCATTGTTAAATTCTCCCCCCTGAAGAGAATGATTTTGGAATTAGGACTCTTGTTCATGAAAAGTGATATCCCCGGAGACATAGAATCTCTTTGATGGAAGGTGGTAGCATTTGTAACCTTTTTGAGTGGATGAATATCCCACAAACACATATCTTATTGTCTTTGGATCTAGTTTCCCCCAGTTTTGATTATAGACATGGAAAAATGATATGCACCCAAATACTCTAGGAACACGATTGTTAGTAGTGTGTAGTGCGGGTTAGAAGGTTGAGAGTTTTTCCATGGGATAATTGAATCCTCAGATCCTAGAAGGCAAACGATTTATGAGATGAGTTGCTGTAAGAACGGCTTACCCCTAAAAAGATCTAGGCATATTGTTTTGAAACACAAATGCTTGAGTTGTTTCAACGACATGATAGTTTTTTTTTTTGTTACCCCATTTTGTTGTGGGGTATTGATATGAGAGGAATCATGGACTATCCCTTCCTTTTAAAATAATCCTTGACATTATTTGATCAAAACTTCTTGGTGTGGACTCTAAATTGGTTTTTAACTATGGAACAAAAATTTGGACGAACATTACTAACCTCAGATTTGTGTTTGAGAAGAAAAAGTAAAGTGATACGAGTACAATCATCAATGAATAAGACAAACCATCTTGCCCTAGAGATATTAGGAATAGGATAAGGGCCCTAAATACCACTGTGAATGAGATAAAAAAGGAGTAGAGCTTCTTTTATTACTAATTGGAAATGATATACACTTGTGTTTAGCAAGTTCACACACTTCACAATAAAAATATTCAACACCTAAACTTTTAAACTGAGAAAGAAATAAATTTTAATAATCCTAAAAGATGGATCTCTAAGTCGGTGATGATGAAACTAAATTTTTTCTTTATTGAAGGAAATAAATTATTAAATAAAATAATGAGGTAATCTGCCTTTAAAAATGTTTGATTGACTAGGTGCTTCGAGGTAAAAGAGATTGTCCTATTCTATAGCATAACCAATTTCTTCCCCGAATCGTTGTCTTGAAATACACAATAATTTTGATTAACAATCACATTGCAACATTAATCCTGAGTGAGTTTTTGTATAGAGATAAGGTTTGTAGATGATTTAGGGACATGAAGGTCATTTCTTAGTATTGGTGAAGGACTTGTTTTAACATCTCCCACACTAGGTACAATTGTTAAAGAGCCTTTAGCTGTAGCTACTTTTCTACTACTAGGATATGGGAAATAGTTAAAGAACATTTCGTGAATGAGTCATATGGTTGGTAGCTTCAGAGTCTATGACCCAAGAGTTGACAAAGGTTGTACCTGAGATATTTAATCTAATAGAGAATGAAAACTCACCAAAGAGCAGGTAATTGATGGGTGTTTAGGGTTGTTAATAAGTGATCTCAACCTCTCAATCTCTTTTTAGCTGAGATTGCTTAGCTCTTATGGTGCTAATTTACTATTTTGTGCTGCAACAACATGGACTTGATTGTTGCTCTTTAAGTTCTCTCCTTTTTGTACCCATTCTATACTTGGAGGCTTTCCATGATGCTTCCAACATTTTTCACATGTTTGGCATGCCTTCTTGAAATAAGTGCACCACAAATTGTCGCAGTTTTGAGCCTTTGATTTGCTAGTCTTTCTAGTCTCAAAAAGGATGCTCTTGCTATGTTTGTGGCTGATTTATTGTTGTCACTAGCCACCATAGCTGAGCTGTCCATGACATGTGGTTCAAGCATGAGTGTTCTTCTACTTTCCTCACTTCAGATTAGTGCCACAATCTCATTAAAACATGGTACTTTTGGTTTGCCAAGAATTTGGACTCTTACATGATCAAATTCGGGATTGAGTCCCACAAGAAAATCGTAAGCACTATCTTGCTCAATAAAGTCTTTTACAATAGTTGCATCTTCAGGACATTTTGTTTTTACGACTTTGTAGTGATCAAATAATTGCCACAAAGATTTCAACTGGTTGACATATTCAATGACTGTTTTGTTTCCTTGTTTTGCAACCTTTGTCTTTACTTTAACTTCATACACTCTGGTTGCATCCCTAGCTTTGGGGAAGGTTTATTCAATTGCATCCCAAATATCCTTGGCAGTGTTCAAAAACATGCCTGTGTTGCTAATTTCAGGAATCATAGGGTTCCTCAACCATGCTATAATCATGGAGTCTTCTTGATCCCATGCTTCAAACCGAGGATTTTTTGGCTTAGGTCCAGTACCTCTAATGTGACTAATCTTTCCTATTCCTTTCAGCACTGTATGAATAACTTGGGACCAATTTAGTTAATTTTTCCTATTTACTTCATGTGAAAGCCCTTGCCTTTAATGTATACTTTGGAGTTCTCCAGGTTGTTGAGACTAAGTAGCCTCCTCTAATTAGGATGTAGCTATTGTCTACAACTTCTGACATCTCCAAGGACTAAAACTTTTAATTTGGGCAATTAGGGACTTTAACATGAAGTAGAAATAACCAGCAATGAAGACTGGCAAGAATACTCTATTTTGATATCGAAAAAACACAACTGAAAGTTTCGATTCTAAGAAAACCTACAGCTTTTATATCATGACAAAATTTGAAGGAGGAATTTTTTATTGATATCTGACTAATAGAAATACATTAGCTTTATATGCACTAACCTTAGCACAAAATAGGAAATAAATTTGTACAAATTTGTTAGATCCTAAGACTTATGGGATACTTTACCCAGATTTTATGGACATAATTAGTACTAGATTTTATGGACATTGTTAGGAAATATCTATATTAGGGAGAGTAATATCTATGTTAGGGAGAGTATGATCTCGCTCTTTAGTGTGTTATTAACCATTTTTTTAAGATTGCTTATCCATTTACTTCAGGTGCTCGATATCCATACCT
The DNA here is from genome assembly GCA_027563575.1 of Erythroxylum pedicellare. Taxonomy (NCBI): domain Eukaryota; kingdom Viridiplantae; phylum Streptophyta; class Magnoliopsida; order Malpighiales; family Erythroxylaceae; genus Erythroxylum; species Erythroxylum pedicellare. The sequence goes on from JAOQMP010000002.1 coordinate 7,635,007, forward strand.
ACGAGGCACGACTGAAAGAGTATGCTTCTGAAAATCACAGGCATTTCTACTTCATGACATTAGATGGCAGTGAGGTCAGAATATGTGCTATTTTTGTTTATCGACTCCTCTTGATTTTGATTTAATTTTTCTTTAAGCAATGGTAGTCTAGTGGTTTAAATGTTATGAGTAAACTGGGTATCTTGTATGGTAGTTTTTACCTTCTTACTTCCTACTTGGTCAACACTATTAAAATGGTTAATCTGGATAACTACTTTAGTAACCTATGAGGTGTTTATTTAGCTTGGCCTCTTCGGATTTTGGATACCGTGATACTGTTTCATTTATTGAAAACATTATACAATTGAAGTGGACACTGAATTAGTAATTTTTTGGTCTGATCAAATCGCTCATTTTACTAAGCATATGCGAAATTGATAGGTGAGATCAAGTTTTGGAAAAATTTCCCTAGTGCCATTGGATAATATAGCATAACATTAGATGTTGAAGAGTATCTTTTACTTAATTTTATTGGCCTATCGAAACTTGCCTCGTAGTCTTTGTACTTATGTCACAAGAAATCCTATTCTTGTAATGCCTATGACAACTTTTTAGGAGCTTTCATTGATTGGATAGACTGGGATATGATATTTGCATACCTTTCTCTTGTCACTGATTGCATATGTGGGTAGAGCCTCCTAAAATCTTAGACTTGTTTGTCATTCCATTTAAAAGATATATGCAGAAGTATTCATTTTATAATCATTTTCATGTGCCTTAAAGAAATAAGAGGCGCAAGTTGATTTGACTTTCGAAGTCTTGTGTGCTCAACTTTGTCGTTAATAATAACATAGTGCATTTGTGCTTTGAGAATTGTGTGCACATTAAATGACTATCTTGAGTTTATTTTCAATGGTTCCCTTGCTTTACGATGAAGACATAGAGAGAGGATATTACATTAAGTTCAAGGCAGGTCAAGTGCTTTAGGATCTTTGATGTGACTGCGAAAAGAATGGCAGAGCGAGTACTTTGTAATACATGTTCAATGTTGGCCATAGCCTAGGTTGGCTAAATATAAGCTTGGCTTTTGACTGCAAATCCAACTCTTAGTTAAAGCCTGCTATCTGGACTTCCTCAAGGTTTTGTAGGTCTGCACTAAAGAATTCTGATGCTTTTTTTGTAATTATCATTGAAAATGGGGATTCATAATTATCTATGGCTCTTTTGTTTCTTATGCTGAAGATGACGTTACATATTTGTGGTCAAGATACGGTATTATCACATAATATTTTGATAATCTTAGTGATAAACATATCTTAGGATTTTCTCCTGTATTTGTATAAATCCTCTATCCTATTCGGTATTCCTATTCATGTATATATGTACTACATTATCTAAGAAATAAAATATAGAGCAAAACAACTCTTATTCACATGGCATTAGAGCCACGTGAAAGAGATAGTGAAATCGAGAAGTCAACCTCGGCAAGTCAAGAAATGACTTCCAATCTTTGAGGGATCCTTCACGGCAAATCCAAACTAGATTGTAGGTCAGTCATTGATGACCTCTGGTCTTGAAGGAGCTTCAGTTGTCATCGTCTCTGACAAACTGAATGGAACGAACTATCAGGACTGGGGTCAAGCTATGAAACTCGCCATTGGAGAAAGTGGGAAGCTGAGCTTTATCATCGGAGATGGAAACGTTCTAGACCCAATGAACTCGCAAGCTGCGCAACAGTGGGAGATAGACAACTTTATGGTCTCGTCATGGCTTATCAACGCCATGACACCATTGATCAAACGTACCTTCATGTTTCTGCTAACAGCTCGAGAAATCTGGGAAGGGGTGCGACAATCATACTTTGATGGAGAGGATGCATCGTGAATCTACAAGATAAAAACAAAGTTGTGGCAAATGAAGCAAGGTGACAGAGAAGTTACAGAATACTGGGTCAAAATGGTAGCATTATGGTAAGATCTGTCGGATGAAGAGTGGAGGTGCAACAAAGATGCTTTGATGTACAACCAAAAAATTGAAAAAGAAAGAGTATTTGAATTTTTGGCTAGTCTCAACAAAAAATTGGATGATGTCCATGGCAAAATCCTAAGTAGAGTTCTTCTACCATCAACTAAAGAAGTTTTTGCTGAAGTTATGAGGGAAGCAGCAAGGAGGAAAATTATGCTAAAAGAGGAGTCAAAAGAAGAACAAACTTTGTCTCCAATAGCTACTAATGAAGCGTCTACATTGATGTCCCGTGGTGAATCTAGTATGAAGAGTCAGAAGAAGTGGTATGATCACTGTAAACAAAGTGGTCACACCAAAGACAGATGTTGGAAAATCCATGGAAAGCCTCCAGATTGGAAACCAAGAAAAGGAAAAAACCAAGGCTATCAAGTATCTAGTGAAGGGTGAATAGAAAAATATGAAGATAGTCAGAAACAACAAGCTAATGATCTAAATATTCCACTAGGGAAATTATTGAAAATACTAAAGAATCTCCAAAATGGCAGCCACCAACAGAAGATAAGTACAGTTGCCAATGCTACTATGAGAGGTAATATCGTACAAGCTTTTTTATCTTCATGTGGTAGGAAGAAATGGATAGTTGATTCTAGAGCATCAGACCATATGACAGATGATTATAACCTATTTCATTCATATTTTCCTTGTGTTGGACATGAAAAGGTTAAGGTAGCAAATGGTGATTCTTCTTCAGTTGCAGGAAAAGGAGATATCAAAGTAACAAATTCTATGAAATTAAATTATGTTCTACATATTCCGAATCTAGACTGTAACCTCCTTTCAGTTACTAAATTGACAAAAGAAGCTAATTGTAGTGCTCATTTTTTTCTACTCGTGTTATACGGGACCTGTCATCAGGGAAGATGATTGGCAGTGCTAAAGCGGTAGATGGAGTGTACTACTTTGAAGATGAAGAAAGTCATTCTACTCCTTATAGCTTGAGTAATAGTGTGATTATCCCTAAGAATGATGAACTATTGATATGGCATAAAAGGTTAGGTCATCCAAAACTTCCAGTATATGTCCTGATTGTTTCCAAATCATCATCATCACATCCAATTCGAAGTCCTGCAATAAAGCAGAGTTTGGGGAGGTCTGATAGTCCGCAGCTTTACCCTTATATAGTAGAGAGATTGTTTCCGGTAGATCTACATGTAGATGTGAAAATAAAAGACTGATGTAAGTTATAGAGTAAATAAGTAAAACTGACACGCTAAGTCATTATGTAAGTAAAATTACAATAAATACAAAAATAAATAAAAAATAAAATATTACTCGACTTTCAAAAAATAGTTTAAAACTAAAATATAATGAAATATATCATCTCTTTATCTTCAGAAAAGCACCAATACCTAGATGATAAGAGAGCAATAAAGCATCAAAGAACTTGACTTTGAATCATACAAAACACTAAAACTCAGAAAAAAAAAAACAAAAGAACATCTAACAATACAAAACGTCTGAAACCATAAGATCATTAAGCATAAAAATTCAATCTTGACATAAACCCAACAATATCAGATGCAAAGAGATCAACATAATAAAACCTAGAAAGCATTAAACACAAAAGAATAGAAATTTCAAAAAACCCAACAAAACCCATAAAACACCAAGGTAGAAGAGATTGATTAATCAAGAACCATACCCGAAATGAGGAGGCTGTGGAGAAGAAAGAGAGAGTGAGAGCTCCAAGAAAGAGGGAGAGCAATACAGAGAAACTTACGTGTTGAATACTGATAAAAATTGTTTCCAAATATTTCAATAAATAAAGATCTTTGTGTTCAATGTGATGCTTGTGAATTTGCTAAGCATAAAAGAATTTCTTTTACAAGGTCTGAATACAAACCCATAAAACCTTTTTCACTTATCCATAGTGATCTTTGAGACCCATCTCGTGTTACTAGTAGAACCAATTCAAAGTGGTTCATTACATTCATCGATAATCATACTCGTTTGTATTGGGTGTTTCTTTTGAAGGATAAAACTGAAGTCCCTACCGTGTTCATCAACTTTTATCAGATGATAAAAAATCAATTTCAAACAAGTATTCAAGTCCTTCATATTGACAATGGTACTTAATATTTTAATGAAAATCTTCATACATTCTTCCAAAAACTTGGAATTGTCTACAAAAGTACTTGTGTCAATAGTTCTCAACAAAATGGGATTGTTAAGCGGAAAAATAGATACCTTCTTAAAGTAGCTAGGGCCTTGATGTTCACTAGCAATGTTCTAAAATTCTTTTGGGGGATGCTATCCTTAATGCAACCTACATTATTAATTGAATGCCTAGTCGTGTTCTTTCTTTCAAAACACCTCTTAAAAAATTTCAAGAAATCCATACTACCACCCATCTTGAAACTAACCTTCCTCTAAAGGTTTTTGGGTGTACAGTGTTTATTCATAGTTATTCACACAACAAAATTGATCCAAGAGCCAAAAAATGTGTGTTTGTGGGTTACTCTACTACGCAAAAATGGTATAAATGCTATGATCCTATATCAAAAAGGTTGTTTGTTTGTTATGATGTCTCCTTTTCTGAGACAGATTCCTTCTATTCTAAGTCTTCAATTCAGGGGGAGTATTGGAGTGAGTTTGGTGGTGAATAGGCCTGAACCTTCTTGTACATCTGTTCCTGAACCTACCCTAACGCCTATGTCCAATGCATCTCTTATAGAGACAAATCCTGATACAAAAGTAGCCATGCCTGACCATACAATCAAAGTGTACTCTCGGAAGAAGACAAGAAGTAGTACACTCCCTATTCCTGAAGCTATACCAATCTTTGAACCAATGCAAGTTCCTGCCGAAGAAGTTCAGAGTAGTAAGGAACAAGAAGACAATACATAACTAGAGCTACCAATTGCTTTATAGAAGAAATCTAGATCACGTATCATGCACTCGATTGAGAGGTTTGTCTCTTATGATGCTCTATCTTCTCAAATAAAGCATTTATTGCCAATCTGGATAGAATTGACATCCCCAATAATATCCAAGAAACTCTTAAAGTTCTAGAATGCAGAGAAGCAGTTTTTGAAGAAACAAGAGCATTTGAAAAGAATGAAACGTGGGAAGAAGTTGATTTGCCAAAAGGGAAGAAACCCGTGGGGTGTAGGTGGATATTCACGGTCAAATATAGGGCTGATGGTTCCATTGAGAGGTGTAAAGCAAGATTGGTAGCAAAGGACTATACTCAGACCTATGGGATGGACTACAAGGAAACATTTGCACTTGTGGCCAAACTAAATACTATCAGACTATTTGTATTTGTAGCTACTAACTTGGACTGGCCCCTTCAACAACTTGACATTAAAAGTGCCTTCCTGAATGGCAAACTAAAGGAAGAAGAGTATGTGAAACTTCCTCCAAGGTTTGATGAGGGAGGAGAAGGAAACAGAGTATGCAGACTAAGAAAATCCCTATATGGGCTGAAACAATCACCACGAGCTTGGTTTGAAAGATTTGCCAAAGTCCTAAAAATAGAAGGATACACACAAGTTCAGTCGGATCATACAATGTTCTTCAGAATTAGAGAAGGTAAAAAGACGATTTTGATTGTGTATGTAGATGATATTGTCGTAACTAGTGATGGTGCAAAGGAAATTACATGACTCAAGTTAGCTTTGAGGAAAGAATTTGAAGTTAAAGACTTAGGAGAAATGAAGTATTTCCTAGGCATAGAAGTAGCTAGATCAAAGAAAGGGATTTAGATCTCACAAAGGAAGTACATTATTGATCTCTTGAAGGAGACAAGAATGTTAGAATGTAAACCAAGCACCACCCCCATTGTCGTGAGTGTTGTAAGTTGCTACATGCATGCACCAAAGAGTAAGCATTTTGAGGCTGTTTATAAGATTTTACGGTATTTAAAAGGTACTCCTAGAAAAGGATTATTATTCAAAAAGGGAGATTAAAGATCAATTGAAATATATACTGATTCAGATTGGGCGAGTTCAGAAGAGGATAGATGATCAATCACTGGATATTGCACTTTCGTGTGAGGAAATTTGGTCATGTGGCAAAGTAAGAAGCAAAAGAGGGTAGCCAACAATAGTGCAAAAGTTGAACTAAGAGCAGTTGCAAAAAGAAGTTATGAAAATCTCTGATTAAAAAGAGTGATGAAAAAATTGGGATAATTTTTGAGTCACCTATAAAGCATTATTGTGATAACAAGGCAACCCTAAGCATGGCACACAATCCAGTCCACCACGAGAGAACAAAGCATGTTGAAGTTGATCGACATTTTATCAAGGAAAAGATAGAAGATGGGACAATATGCCTAACTTATGTACCAAAGAAGAAGCAGACAACAGATGTATTTACCAAAGGACTTCAAAGATAAGTGTTTGAAGAATGTATCAGCAAGTTAGACATGATTGATATCTATGATCTAGCTTGAAGGGGAGTGTGGTCAAATATTGTGATAATCTGATTGTAATTAGATTATATAGATTAGGTAGCATTATCTTAGGGATAAACATTATCGTAGGATTATCTCCTATATTTGTATAGATCCTCTATCCTATTCGGTATTCCTAATTATGTATATATGTACTACATTCTCTAAGAAATAAAATTTAGAGCAAAACAACTCTAATTCACAATATTTGTTCTATTTTTTTTTTGCCCAATGGTTTTTCTTTGCGCTCTTTTGAGTCCAAATTATCATTTTCTTCTTATTATATCACTATTACATATAAGTTATGTGTTTCTATGTCAGGTTATAGATGCATGTGGCAAAGGCAATTTGGGGCGTTTCGTTAATCATAGTTGTGACCCAAACAGCCGTACTGAAAAGGTGAATCAATAGCTGATGTAATTTATAGTTGTTAGATCCTGTCATCAAGTTCTTTTCATCTCCAAGTACTTCCACCTTGGGGTTATAGCGAATGTTTGATATTGGCTAATTAATATTCTAAATGAAACTTTGGTATATGGTATCAGCTCATTAATTTTGTTTCATTTAAGAAGATCTGTACTTTATTACTCAGAACGTTTTTTTTTCCTATGTTGCAACAATTTTGTACCTAACCTAAACCTTCTTGAACAGTGGGTCGTCAATGGAGAAATTTGTATTGGGTTGTTTGCATTAAAGGATATTAAAAAGGTGCGACAACTTATGCTAGTTGATTCCATAGCTTGTCATTTAAGGCTGATTTATAGTACATTTTAGCTTACTGTGTTGCTTCAAACCTGTGTAATGCATAATCATGAAATCCATAGAATGCAAAAAATTTTTGTTGATTGGGTCATCTAACTATTTAACATTTTACAACGGTGTGATCATTTGATCCATTCTCAGTTCATGACCAGGTTTAGGATAGGAAAAGATGAGTTTAATTACATGAAACGATTATCAATCCTTAAGCAATATTTTTCTCCTTGATTTAACATGACAAATGCATCATGTAGTTTTTGTGCAAATGATAATTACACTAATGAAGCATGTAATATATGGAAAGCAATCAGAAACATGGTGTGTTCAATTAAGCATGCTCAAGCGCCTTATAACATAATTGTTAATGGTGTCAAATTTAAATTTGATCAAGCAAGATGCTGTCATCTTTATTCAACGATGAAATTGGAATTTATCATTTCGTTTCTATATACTTATACTCTGAAAAGAACTATATTCAGATGTCGTTATTTTTACTGCCTTTATAAGTACTTTAAGCAATATGTAAAGAAATGTAGTTTATATCAGAATTTAGGGTTTCAGGTTACCCTCTTTATTGAAACTTAATAAGATACATATACATAAAGAGTATAACATAGATTAGGAAACAAATCTCCTAATCCCTACTGAACTAGGAATCTAACCTTATCTGAGGATCTCTTATTTTTAGGGATCCTAATACATATCCTATATCTGGTATTTATCTCCTATATTTGATATTTATCTAATACAGTATCTATAAAACAGATTCTCACACTCCCCCTCAAGCTGGTGAATAGGAATTTTCCATTCCCAGCTTGGATACAGTGTTCTCAAATATTGAGCTACTCAATCCTTTAGTGAGAATGTCAGCAAGTTGTCCTTGTGTTGGTAGATACGAAGTGCATATCAAACCATTGCCTAACTTCTCCTTGATGAAATGCCTATGCATCTCAATGTGCTTAGTCCTATCATGTTGAACTGGGTTGTGGCCTATGCTTATTGCTGATTTATTATCACAGTAAAGCCTCATAAGAGCATCCCATTTAATCTTTAAGTCTTCTATAGTGATTTTCACCAAAGCAATTCACATATACCTTGTGCCATAGCACGCAATTCTGCTTCTGCATTAGATCGTGCTACTACCCCCTGTTTTTTACTCCTCCATGTGATCAGATTTCCTCCAAGAAAGGTACAATGACCCGACGTAGATCTCCTACCCACTACTAATCTTGCATAGTCAACATCAGTATATGCTTCAAGTGTTATGTGTTCATTTCTTTTGAACACAATCCCTCTTCCTGGAGTTCCCTTAAGGTATTGCAAAATTCTATTTGCTGCCTGTAAGTGAACTTCTTTAGGACTATTCATAAACTGGATTACCATGCTTACCGCATAGGCTATATCAGGTCTGGTACGAGCCAAGTAAATTAGTCGCCCTACAAGTCGTTGATACATTTCCTTATTGACTGAAACATCTTCCTCTGCTTTTCCCAGCTTAAGGTCCGGCTCCATGGGTGTAGTTGCGGGTTTACATGCAGCCTTCCCTGTCTCCTTAAGTAAATCAGTAACATACTTCTGGTGGGATATAAAAATTCCTCTCCTGGAGTGTGCTACTTCAATTCCGAGAAAATACCTTAACCTTCCCAAGTTCTTATTCTCAAACTCCTTAGCTAAACAATTACTCAAGATCTGCTACTCTATCTCATGTCCTGTGAGTATGATGTCATCGACATGGACTAGTAATACTTTTACTTTCCCTGTGGCTGAATGCTTAATGAACAAGGTGTGATCTCCTTGACTTTGCTTATTCCCGATAGATAACATAACTCTTGCAAATTTGCCAAACTAGGTCCGTGGGCTCTGTTTCAATCCATACAATGCTTTATTCAGCTTACATGCAGTATTGGTGGCCACTTTTGCTTCATACCCCGTGGGACCTCTATGTAAATCTCCTCTATTAACTGCCCATGCAGAAATGCATTCTTTCCATCAAATTGTTGTAGTTCCCAGCCACGGTTTGCTGCTAGAGATAAAATTACTCTAACTGTATTCATCTTGTTCATTAAAGGTGAGATCTCGAGACACATGAAATTTCTTAGAAGAAGGATGATAGCACTTATACCCTTTTTGAGTTGATGAATACCCTACAAAGATACACTTCAGCGCTCTAGGATCCAATTTCGCACGGTCTTGGCTGTGAATATGAACAAAGGACACGCACCCAAAAATGCGAGTTACAGGATTGCTTGTAGTAGATATATGTGGGTAGAATGAAGAGAGTATCTGCATTGGACTTTTGAATCCTAGGACTCTTGAGGGTAGTCTATTAATGAGATGAGTGGCTATTAGGACCACTTCACCCAAAAAATATTTTGGTACATTTTTCTGAAATAACAATGCTCTAGTTTGGTCTAAAAGGTGTCCATTTTTCCTCTCTGCCACCCCGCTTTATTGAGGTGTTTTGACACAAGAAGACTCATGAATTATCCCTTCTTTTTGACAAAAGAGAGTAAGAGTTTGGTTGTAGTAGTCTTTGGCATTGTTGGATCTAAGTTTCTTGATTTTTACACCAAACTGATTTTTTACCATAGAGATGAAATGTGGAAGTATAGAACTCACTTCAGACTTGTGTTTGAGCAAGAAAATCCAAGTAACTCTAGTGCAATCATCAATAAAAGTTACAAACCACCGTGCCCCTGGCACATTTGAAATAATTGAGGGACTCCAAATATCAGTATGAATAAGATAGAAAGGAAAAGTGCTTCTTTTATTGCTAATAGGAAAAGATATGCACTTGTGTTTAGCAAGTTCACACACCTCACAATGAAGACTCTCAGAATCTAGTTTTGTAAACAAAGCAGGAAACAAAGACTGAATAATCTTAAATAATGGATGACCTAACCTACGATGATGTAAGAAGATTTTTTTCTTTATTTGTCAATACTGATTCAGACAAGAATGAGTAGGGTGATCTGCTCCTGGATAGGCTTGATCCGTTTAGTTTCCTCAAGATAATAGAGGTCATCCCGTTCTCCAGCACTTCCAATCATCTTCCCCGAATCCCTCTCCTGAAATAAACAATGACTTGAGTGAAATTTAACATTACAAAGTATATCAAGTGTGAGTTTCTGCATAGATATTAGATTTGTGGCTAGCTTAGGGACATGGAGAACATTTCTCAATGTTATGTATGGGTTTATTTTGACATCTCCTATGCCAGCTACTGTTGCTAAGGATCCGTCGGCTGTGGTTATCTTCTTGTTGCTTGGGCAAGGGGAATAGGTTGTAAAGAGTTTGGAGGAATAAGTCATATGGTTAGTAGCTCCAGAATCCATAATCCAAGATTGCTGAAAAACCTTATCTGAAACATTTAATCCAGCTGAACACATACCTGAATGCACAGAGGTGCATGTACCTGTAGATTTCTCTGTGTTGCTAACAAATGCTCTCATCTTTTCCACTTCATCTGGGTTAAAACCCTTTGTGTCTTGTCTATCTTCCTGTTGGGATGTACTTGTAGCAATATGCACTTGTCTCCTGAGGATCCCTTATTTTTAGGGATCCTAATAATATCCTATATCTGATATTTATCTCCTATATTTGATATTTATCTAATACAGTATCTATAAACCAAATTCTCACACAGTTGAACAATAATCATTAAAAATCTTCTCATTGCTAATAGAAAAGGACTAAAGATTGTAACAAACAACCAATATGTCCTCTTGCTCATTTCCTTTCTTTCAAAAATTTTTCACCATCTCATGAAACCATTCTTCTTAGCCTAAACACCATTGTCATCCCTAAAGTTCTATCTGAGGCTTTAACCAATGAGAAACGGAAAGAAGCTATGAACATGAAAATGGAGGCATTAGAAAAAAATAAAACTTGGGAGTTGGAGAAGATTCAAGTTGGGGAGAAAGTTATGGGCTTTAAATGGGTTTACATAGTTAAGTATAGGACAAATGGATCGATTGAAAGATATAGGGCAAGCTTGGTGGCCAAAGGCTATACCTAAACTTATGGAATTAACTACTTAAAGACTTTTGCTCTAGTTACAAAGACAAATGCTTAGAGTTCTCTTATCTTTAGCAACTAACTATGGTTGAAAATTGGTAATTTGATATCAAGAATAGATTTTCGGATGGAGAACAAGATGAATAAATCTACGTGGAAGTGCCACCAAGTTGTAAGACTAATTTGGCTACTCAAACTATTTCTAAGTTAAAGGCGGCCTTGTATGAACTAAAACAGTTGCTATTGACATGGTTTGGGATATTCTTTTCACTCAATCATAATATTCCTGAAAAGTGGAAGTGTTACTTACTAGTAATGATGGCTATAGGGTATAAGGGATCATAAGTTGTTCATCACTCACCTTTAAGGGGAGTCACGACACTTATAGTGTATATTGAAAACATAATAGTGATAAGGGATGACATCAAGGCAAGGAAATCTCTAAGTCAATGTTTGGGTAAGGAGTTTGAGATCAAGGAGCTAAGAAGGCTAAAATATTTTTCTCAGCATTGAAGTAGCTCACTCTGAATATGGTATTTTTATCTCCCAATAGAAATATGTTACTGACCTCCTAAGAGAAATAGGCAAGACAATTTGCAAACCAGCAAGTGCTCTAATTGACCCGAACATTAATCTTGGAAAGGTAGAGGAGGATGTTGCAATAGATAGGGAGAGGAAGCAACTCCTTATAGAAAAGTTCATTTATTTGTCTCAGACACGACCATATGTAGTTAGTGTGACAAGTTAATTAATAAACAGCCCAAAAGAAATTCATTTGTAGGCAACTCATTGAGTATTATAGCATCTTAAAGGGACACTAGGAAAAGGTAATTTGTTTAAAGAGAAATGGAGGTTTATTACTTGTTTAAAGAGAAATGGAGGTTTAGTACTAGAAGCCTAAACAAATGTTGATTATGCAAGATCAATTGTTGACAAAAGATCAACTTTAAGATATTGCATCTTTCTTAGTAAGAACCTTGTCACATATAGAAGTAAGAAGTAAAAGATGGTAGCACAATCTAGTGCAAGGCAGAATTTCAAGTAATGGCTCAAGGTGCATGTGAACTACTTTGGTTGATAAATATCATAAAAAACTTCAAAATTAAATGGAGTGGCCTAATAAGACTACAATGTAAAAATAAATTTTACAATTAATATAGCTCATAACCCTCGACAACATGACACTTTATACAAGAAAAATTGGAGAGTGGTTTGATTTGCACACCTTATGTAGCTATAGAGCGGTTTGATTTGCACACCTTATGCAGCTATAAAGAATCAACTTGCTGATGTACTTACCATGGGATTAAGTAGTTCAAATTTTTGAGAATATTGTAACCAAACTAGGAATGGAGAATACCTATTCACCAACTGAAGGGAGGCATGGGAAATCATGATTAGGATTTCCTATTTAGTTAAGATATCCCATAATCATAGGATTTGATTACTTTTGTTTCCCTTTTAACTGTTAGGGTAACTTGCATATAACTGATCCTCATGAACACTTGTAAACAATGAACTACAAAAAATATTCTCTCAAACCTCAAGTTCTGTCGAAATCAAATCTATTGATATCCAAACGACTTCTTTTTCCTAACCCTAAATTTGAATCATATTTTTGTTAAATCATGATTTAGCTCCTTTATCACCTGATCTAAAGTTAATTTAGATCATGCTTATCCTTTCTTTTTGTTTATAATCTTCATATTCTCACTCTTCAATGAATTGATAGGCTCATTTCAAATGTGGCCAAACCATAATGAATTACATTATCTAATCATTTCTTCCTAGGGCTCCTCAACATTTCAATAATTGGTCAAAAGAACGTAATGCAAACTTTCTCATTCTCGTTTGATTATGATAGGCCTATATGTCTCCTCAAGCCATGAAGACATCCTCTATATGAATGCAGTTGAAGGCTATACAACAAACCGTCACCAAACTCTCACAACTAAGATCACCATGCATAGGGATGCCTTTCGACTCCAAAAGAAAATAACACAAAAAAGTAGGTGTAGACTCCATATAAGTGTACAGATTCAGGTATAACCTTTTACAACTACAAATGCACATTTTAGAGTTTATACTGCAGTACTCTTCTAATATTTAATAATTTCAAAAGACAAAATTATTTTATGAGATAGTGCAATGTGACGTAAATTATGAAAAAGTGATTGCTTTTTAAGGATATGATTATTTTTTTTGGTAGAGAAATATAAACAACCTTTTTGGTAAGGGTAAAGGTGAGAATTTCATTTGTATATGTCAATAGCATAATATATTAAAATTCACTCATTGCATATACTGTAAAATCATGAACTTTTGAATTGCTCCTTAAATGACATGTCAAAAGTTATGATATTGAATAAACCACGAGCAAAAACTAATGGGCATTCTGGATAAAAACTTTTATAGCATGATATTTTAAAATGAATAAAAAGTTTAAGATTTTATCTATATCACAAAATGAAGTTTGTTTCACAAGTGAAGCTTTCTACAAAATTTGGGCTTTTAAAATAATTTACCTCATTGTAGAAAATTTTAACAGAAAAAGTGAGTAAAAATTGAAACTAAGATATAAGTAAAGGGATATTTAAAATGATTAATCCTCACTTTTTATGACAAGTTTTTGATTGAACATTGAAGAAAGAAAATTTACCAGAAAACATCACTTTTTATTTTCATGTATTCAGACTAGATACTTAACATTTGGACGAAGAAACAATATACATATCTAGCTTATAGGACTCCCACTCTTTAACTCATAGGTCAAATTTTAGGGGAAGCTAAAAGAGAATAGTGCAATAAAGCATTACTTTTCAACAACTAAAATTAGTCGCCCATTTTTTTTTAATTTTTAAGAATAGAACTTTTCTTTAGATTTTAGGACCTTTCAATGCATTATATGCTTCCAAAAGCTGAAAACATCTACAAAACCATTGGTCATTTTAAGTTGATATTCTAAGAATTTGTCCTCAAAATGCCACAAGAAAAATTAGAATCATTGGGAGACCGCCTTGAACTTTTCCAATTCCATCTTACAAATCCAATTCTATTCACATAATTAGATTCTTCCATAAGAAATGAAGTGTTAGACCGAAAGAATTCCCTACATTGTTCAAGTAAAATTAACATAACACTAAATATAATTCTATCGAGCAATTTCATGAGTTAGAATGATAACATTTGTATTCAATATGGTGCTATGATCCTCCAATAATGGCATAATACTTCCAATTTCATTGACTTGATCAATCTAATGGCTATGCCAAGTAAAGCCCTAGTAAAAAAAGATCATATCTCCATATGTATCCAAAGATTATGACACAAAAGACAATTTTATCCAATAAAAAGAAATTAATTTATGATGAAATCAAACCATTTTTCAAGTCAAATAAGCAGCAAGATCACCAAATGAAACATGATGGAAATGACCTAAAGATGCATAAAAATACCTTAACATGAGAATGAAGTCAGACAAAACAGAACCATGGCATTGTTCCATATCACTTATTATTATGACCATGGCACTGTCGCAGTTCTGTTGTTTTCTATACCATGTTGTCAAGACAGATATATCAGCTGCCTGCAAAAAGTACAAATTGCAAAAAGTCATTGATTTGAGAACTCTTTGAATGAAACCTACTCCACTTAGATAGGGAACATAGAGGTTGGATATCTTACATCCAAAGTAACCAGTAATAACTCCCTAAACAAACTCTTTAGACAGCCACCAATTCCATTTTTTGCAGAAAAATCTAGGGACGAAAGGTTGGCAACATGGCATCCTTTAGACTTCAAATGTATACCAAGCTCTTTGAATGTCATTTGATCATCAACAAACTCCATATTCTCTGCCAATCACTTAATGATCACGATATGTTTTCACAAAAGGAAAGAAAACGTGTGTAAATTCTTATGCGCACAAGAGTACTAATCATGCAAGGAATTGAGTATTGACTACAACCAAAGCTTAAAGGATAAAGAAATAACCTGCAACACAAACTAATAACCCCATAAATAAGGCTATCACAGGACCCAAAAAATAGGTATGATGTTTTTAAAATTTTCAAACTACTAGAATGAGCAAAAAGAAAAGGCCAAAAGTACATTTTGAACCTCAATATTTACATCAAAATGCAAATTAAACTATAACGTTTCAAAGCCTTCAATTTGAATCATAATGTTTCTAAAACGTGCAAAACAAAAATAAATAGATGAAAATTTTGGTGGGGTTAAATTTTTATCAGTTAGATGTCACGTCAACATTGAAATGACATTGTTTATCAATTTTTTTACAATCAAATAGTGGGTCCACTGCCATATGACATAAGATGTACTATTTAAAATTATTTGTATAATTATTTATATAATTATTTAACACAACCTGATCTTGGATGGAAAACCCAATGAAGCAATACTTCAATCGAAACAAAGTTGTTGTTGAATGAATCAAGAAACCCATATGTCGTTAGTGGATCAAATGTGGTTTCACATGTTAGCTCAGTCGACATGGAGTTAGGCTCCCATGGGAATTTGACTTTGCTTTTATCTACATTAGTAAAACACTAAAACTTTCTGACCTGTCCAAAACCCTTATTTCTGCTCACCAAAACCAAAAACTCCATTCTCTACTCTCTATCTATCAAGAATCCTCAGTTATTCAGTTGTGTTTGTTTTCTTCATTTGCTTTTGCCTAGCATAAATAAATTAGATCCAGTGGCTATTTTTTCTTGGGTACTCTTGTTTGCAAAATAGATATAAATGTTTCAATCTCTTGTTAAATAGGTTTTTTGTGTCTATTGACATTACAATCTTTGAAGACACCGTACTCTTATGATGCTTAGTATGTCTCTGCTGACACTGATGAGTGTACCAATTCCTTTTGTTCTTTCCCAGACAACTCCTAATTATGTTACTCTAGCTCCTAATTTTACTTCTACGCTCGCTCTTCACACTAATCCTACTCATTTGGCACATCTATCTCGTTCTGATTTGTAGCGTTATACTCGCACTCATCATAAAATACAACTAGAATAAAAATGCTCATCACCATTGTCTTCCTCATCTTCAACTCCACAATATGATAATCTTGATTGGTCAACTACCCTCCGTAAGGAAAAAGGTCTTATTAATCGCACCATATCTCAAACTGTCTTTTATGACTCATTATCATCGTCATATGTTGCTTTTGTGTCCGCTTTGTCTTCTATAGTTGTACTTAAGTCTGCTTCAAAAGCTATTGTGAGAAATAACCATAGTGAAGAAAGACGTAATCCTTTTTCTTATTTTGCAGCACAAGTGCCTTTGAATATATATACAAGTCCTAGCTTAATTTAGGTAGCTAAAATATTTCCTATTTACAGCAATATCCCCTATTTACAACAATTTTCTAAAGTAAATATCCATGATATCATCTTATTTCCTGTTTTATGATTAGGACCTAAATCACTATTCTAATTTTCATCACCCCTCAAGCTGGTAGGTACATAGATGTCTTGCCTTCCCATCTTGCTTATAACATCTTGAAATTGTGCATTTGCCAACCTCTTAGTCAATACATCTGCCATTTGTTTGGCAGTGGGAACGTATGGGGTGCGAATAAGCCCACTTTCCAATTTTTCTTTAATGAAGTGCCTATCAAATCTCAATGTGTTTAGTTCTGTCGAGCTGTACCAGGTTGTGAGCAATACTAATAGCTGACATATTATCACAATAGAGCTTCTTAGGTCCTTGCAACCTAACTTTCAAATCATTCAAGATGATACAAATCCACAGGAGCTCACATATACCGTGAGCCATAGCTCTAAACTCTGCCTCAACACTTGATCAAGCCACAACTGATTGCTTCTTACTTCTCCAAGTGATAAGATTGTCCAAAAACATAGTGCAGTACCTAGTGGTTGACCTTCTATCAATGCTTGAACCTACCCAATCTGCATTCGTATAAGCTTCAACTGTTTTATTGTCATTTTTCTTAAACATAATCCCTTTGCCAGGGATAGTTTTAAGGTACCTCAATACCCTATACACCGCTTGAAGATGGACATTTTTAGGGTCATGCATGAACTGACTAATCACACTTACTGCGTATGCAATGTCAGGCCCGGTATGTGACAAATAAATTAGTCTTCCCACTAGTCTTTGATACCTCCCCCTGCCAACAGGTTCAACATCTTTGGCCTCACTTAGTCTATGATTCTGTTCTATAGGTGTTAGGAAAAAGCCTATTAGGAACAAAGTCAGTTGATAGTCCCATGGAACCGAATGTTAAACTTAATGTTAATAAAGGAGAGTATTTGGAAGATCCAAATAGGTATCAAAAACTTGCTTGTAAATTGAATTATTTGACTGTTACTCATCCAAATATCTCGTTTGCTACAAGTGTAGTGAGTCAGTTTATGGAGTCTTTGCGAGCTAGCCATTGGGATGTAATCATTAGGATTTTGATACAATTGAAAGGTTCTCTGGGGTTAGGTTTTCTATACGAGAACCACGGACACACTCATATTCAAGGATATACAAATGCAAATTAGGTAGGCTCTTATAACAGACAGTCTACTTCAGCCTACTATGTATTTATGGGTGGAAACATGGTGTCATGGAAATGCAAGTAGTCAATTGTTGAATGTTCCAGTGATAAGTCTGAGTACAGGGCCATAACATATACTAGATGAGAATTGATTTGGTTATGAGCACTCCTATCCAATGAAGATAATGTGTGATAATCAAGCAAGTATTCATATTGCCTCTTGTGGAAAAAAATGACTTTCATATATTTTTCCTCTGTTTAGGTTACATACAAATAGGAGTACAATAGTATCTATAATAGGAAAGAATTCTATACAAATCAAATATCCTAATTATCTCCTAATTTATTCATTTTAACTAAATCTCCTCTAATTTCTCTCCCAATTTGTTAGGAATAAATTCCCCCCTAATTACCAACCTGTTGATTCTACTGCTGCTAACTTCTCCTTCTCAACAATCCCCCTCAAGCTGGCTTGTAAACGTTTTCCATAGCTAGCTTGCTTACTAGGAGATCAAACTGCTTCTTTTGTAGTCCCTTAGTGAGTATATCAATTGTTTGTTCACTGGTTAGTAATATAAGGAACACAAATTAAGCCACTCTTAAGTTTCTCTTTGATAAAATGTCTATCCACTTCGATGTGGTTGATCCTATCATGTTGAACTAGGTTGTGTGCAATCGAAATGGCGACCTTGTTGTCACAATAAACATTCATAAGAAGTGGCACAGGAAATTTCAAATCTTCTAATAACCTGTTGATCCGCATTCCTTCACAAATCCCATGTGCGAGAGACATAAACTCAACTTCACCACTACTTCGTGCTACTACATTCTGTTTCTTACTCTGTCAGGTGACTAGATTTCCTCCAACAAAAGTACAATATCTTAATGTTGATATTCTATCAGAAATGCTACCTGCCCAAACAACATCTACATAGATTTCAACCTTCACATTGTCATGTTTTTTAAACATCAAGCCTATTCCAGGTGTCCCTTTCAGATACCTTAGTATTCTATAGGCAACTTCAAAGTGCTCTTGACCTGCAGAGTGCATAAACTGACTTATCATGCTTACAACAAAGGCTATGTTAGGCTGAGTGTGTGATAGATATATCATTCTTCCCACCAGTCGTTGAAATTTTTCCCTATCAATCACTTCTTCATCCTTAGCAGGACTGAGTTTTAGGTTAGCCTCAATTGGAGTTTTAGCCACCTTGCATCCCAATAGCTCGGTTTCTCCAAGTAAATCAAGGATATACTTCCTCTAATTCTCAAATATTCCTTCTTTTGATCTTGTAAATTCCATTCCAAGAAAATACTTCAATTTTGTCAGGTCTTTAATATCAAACTCTTTTGCTAGCTTCCTTTTCAAGCTTGCAAGTTCTCCATAGTCATCTACTGTTAAGATTACATCATCCACAAAGACAATTAGAATTGAAATTTTTCTCATCTTAGAATGCTTATAAAATAGAGCGTGATTTGCTTGACTTTGATGAAAGTCATAGCGTTTCATTGCCTTCCCAAACCTTTCAAACCATGCCCGTGGAGATTATTTCAGGCCATATAAAGACTTTAGACTCTACAAACTCTATTTTGGACAACAGTTTTTTTCGAAACCCGGTGGTGGACACATAAACACTTCTTCCAAATCGCCATTCAAAAAAGCATTCTTCACATCCAGTTGAAGTTAACTGCAAGAGACGATAAAACTCGAATAGAATTAATTTTATCTACCAGGGCAAAAGTCTCTTGATAATCAATACTATAGGTTTGAGTAAACCCCCTTTGCAACAAGTCTAGCTTTGTATTTTTCTACACTTCCATCAACCTTTCACTTCATCGTAAACACCCATTTACAACCAATTGTTCTTTGGTCTCTAGGTAACTCTACAACTTCCCATATCCCATTGTTCACTGGAGCATGCATCTCCTCCATTACTGTTGATTTCCATTTTGGATCATCAAGTGCTTCTTGAATGTTTCTTGTAACAAACAGATTAGAGATTTTTGATATAAATGCCCTATGACTTTGAGATAGTTTATTATAAGAGAGATATTTTGCAATAGGATGGCAGGTACAAGACTGGGTACCTTTTCTGACTGCTACGGGAATGCCAAGATCAATAGCAAGTATCAAGAATAGGAACAGTATTGGATAGTAGAGGGTTTAGAGCACCTTTCATGTCTACAGGCTCATCATTTGAGATGTCTAATTGATGTTGTGCCGTGGGAACAGTAGGCTCTCTACCATTTAGATTGTTGACTAGAGTTATTAGAATTGATTTTGTATTAATTAGGATTGATCTTGTATTGATATGTTTATTATTGCTC
>JAOQMP010000002.1:7655142-7666901 GCA_027563575.1 Erythroxylum pedicellare
TAGCTTTGTAAACAAAGCAGGAAACAAAGACTGAATAATCCTAAATGATGGATGACCTAACCTACGATGATGTAAGAGGATTTTTCCTTTATTTGTCAACACTGATTCAGACAAGAATGAGTAGGGTGATCTGCTCCTGGATAGGCTTGATCTGTTAGTTTCCTCAAGATAGTAGAGGCCATCCCGTTCTCTAGCACTTCCAATCATCTTCCCCGAATCCTTCTCCTGAAATAAACAATGACTTGAGTGAAATGTAACATTGCAAAGTAAATCAAGTGTGAGTTTCTGAACAGATATTAGATTTGTGGCTAGCTTAGGGACATGGAGAACATTTCTTAATGTTATGTATGGGTTTATTTTGATATTACCTACGCTAGCTACTGTTGCTAAGGATCCGTCGGCTGTGGTTATCTTCTTATTGCTTGGGCAAAGGGAATAGGTAGTAAAGAGTTTGGAGGAATAAGTCATGTGGTTAGTAGCTCTTGAATCCATAATCCAAGATTGCTGAAAAACCTTATCTGAAATATTTAATCCAGTTGAACACATACCTGAATGCACAGAGGTGCATGTACCTGCAGATTTCTCTGTGTTGCTAACAAATGCTCTCATCTGTTCCACTTCATTTGGGTTAAAACCCTTTGTGTCTTGTCTGTCTTCCTGTTGGGATGTACTTGTAGCAATCTGCATTTGTCCATTAGCCCTAGATTGATATCCCTTCTGTCCCCATTCACGGCTAGGAGGCTTTCCATGCAACTTCCAGCACTTTTCCCTCATATGACGTGGCTTTTTGCAATAGCTACACCATAGGTCATCACGGTTTTGGGTCTTGGATTGACTGCTTTTTCGGTTTTTGCATCAAATCTTTTTCCAGCCTGTTTTTCACTCCTAGCCACCATAGCTGAATCATCAGAAGGTTGAGAATTAAGCATTAAATTCCTCCTACTCTCTTCACTCTGAATAATAGCCAGTACCTCATTAAAGCATGGAACTGTCAGCCTTCCGAGTATTTGGATCCTTATTTGATCAAACTCGGAATTTAATCCAACCAGAAAGTCATAGATTCTATATTGTTCAATGAACTCCTTTAGTATAGTAGCATCATCCGGACACTTGGTCTGAATCACTCGATAATGATCAAGTTCTTGCCGTAATGACTTTAGCTGATTGGCATATTTAGTCACAGATTTGTTCTCTTGTTTAGAGGCAACAGTCTTGACTTTCACTTCATACACTTGAGCTGGATCCCTAGCTTTTGAATATGTCTGCTGAATTGCATCTCAAATATCTTTGGCTGTAGCCATGAAAATCACCGTATCACTTATTTCAGGCATCATTGAGTTCCAAAGCCATGCCATGATCATTGAGTCCTCCTCATCCCATGCCTCAAAACCTGGATCTTCTAACCTTGGTCCAGTTCCTAACAAGTGACTAATCTTTTCCTTGCCTTTCAAAATCGTTCGAACAAGTTGTGACCACTGGAGATAATTTTTTCCATCCAATTTGTAGGCTGATTGAATGATCTGTAACTCTACCGAAGATTGAGTCTTGGTTGCTTCATCTGATGAAGCCACAATTATTGAACCACTCTCTTTGGTTTCTGTCATTGTTTCTATCGAAACTAATCAGTAATGAGGGCTGGAACAAAGGGATCAAGGATTTTGGATACAGACAAATAGAACAGCAATAAAAGCGTTAATCAACGATGAAGGCTGATGTAGGAAGAAAGGAAAAAGGGATTCCGAGAAAAAAGAAGAAGAGAATAGCAATGAAGGCTCAATCCTCTCTTTATTTTCTAGGAAAATTTGAGCCTAAAGCTCTGATATCATATTATGTGACCGTTTCACCATAATAGCTTAAGTTGTTGTGTGAGGCCAACTTAATTGGTTTTATATATTCACTAACACAACCCCTCAAGTAAAAGTCCTTTGAGCTTGAAACTTGCACAGGCTCACTCTACCTTGTGCAGAATAATAGGTGGATGGTAAAATTTGAACTCACGACCACTTGGTCACAAAGGCGCTGATGCCATATTAGAATTTAGGGTTTCAAAATACCCTCTTTATTGAACATTAATAGGATACATATACATAAAGAGTACAACATAGATTAGGAAACAAATCTCCTAATCCCTACTGAACTAGGAATCTAACCTTATCCGAGGATCCCTTATTTTTAGGGATCCTAATACATATCTTATATCTGGTATTTATCTCCTATATTTGATATTTATCTAATATAGTATCTATAAAACAGATTCTCACGGTTTACTGCAGTGTATTGGTAGTTACATTGCTTCATGCCTTTGCCACACACCTTGCTTGAACAAGGTTGACGACTTCTACTTGTGTTTGCATTGTTATTTTAATTTTTAAAAGTATGGACTTTTTGTTAGGGTGAAGAGGTGACATTTGACTACAACTATGTTAGAGTATTTGGAGCTGCCGCAAAAAGATGCTATTGTGGTTCACCTCAATGTCGAGGTTATATTGGAGGTGATCCAACAAACACTGAAGCGGTTGAGCAAGTTGATTCAGATGAAGAATTTCTTGAACCTGTGATGCTTGAAGATGGGGAACCTGAAGCTAGTCTGGAAAAGAAAATATCTAGAGTCAGTTTGTTTAAAAATTCACATGTACAAGTTTCAGAGAGTGTATTCCAAAACAGGGAAGTTCCAGATAAATTTCGAAGAATTTCTGAGCAGATAGAGGTTGCAACAGAGATGAAGGATTCTGTAAACACATTGTCCTGTCAACTTGTGGAGCTCCCCGATGACGGAGAAGATATACAGGGAAAAGCAAGATCTTATATTCAGAAACCCATCTTCACGAATGAGACTACAAGCAAAACTACCTCCCCCGTTAAAACGCTGGAAGCATCGCCTAGCATTGCTGACAAGAAATCCAAATCTAAAATGTCTGTTTTTCTTATTAAAAATTCAAATCAGTCTAACATTGTTGAGAGAGGAAAATCTACTAGTAATGTTCCAAATATGGACAAAGTTCAAATTATGTCGGACAAATCTCGCTCTCCTTCCACAAGGCCAAAAAATTTAGTGGAAGTTACATCTAATGGCCGCCTTGAGGCAGGTTAGAACCTTCTTTTGCTTGTGTTGCCATGAATAGTGCTTCGTGCAAATTATTTCCTAGTTAGTATGATCTACTGCTTGCAGTTGAGGAGAAACTCAATGAGTTGCTGGATGCTGATGGTGGAATTTGCAGACGGAAAGTAAGGATTAATATTTTCCTTCTCCAGTAAAATGATTAATGTTGATTTGATTGACTGAAAGAACACAAAAGTCTTTAAATTTTTCACTCTGATGAGAAGCGTCTCTCTCTCTCTCTTGAATTTTACTTATTGCATGCCCTCGACTGTTCAAAGCCAGAATGCTTATTAATGCATATGGTTTCAATATTTTATATTAGAAATTTTTTTCTTAAAAAATCCAGGATGCCCCTAAGGGTTACTTAAAGCTGCTGCTTCTCACCGCAGCATCTGGCTTGACTGGAAGTGGTGAAGCAATTCAGAGGTAATTTTATATCTTACTTCATATGACTGTGGCTCCTGATGGGGGGCAACATTTTCTCTTTCTTTCTGCATGTTCCATCTCAGGTGGTGTAGCTCTTTGCTATGATTTTATGGTGCTTTAACTTAAAGCCTAGTTTTTATTCTACAGCAATCGTGAGCTTTCAATGATCCTTGATGCACTTCTAAAGACCAAATCAAAAGCTGTGCTGGTAGATGTGGTCAACAAAAATGGTAAGTTTCCTTTGGTGTTTTGCTCATTGGTTGATCACACTTCATTAGGTGAAAAGATGTTTATCACTTGCTTAATATCTTCTTATGTTTTTCTTTAGGTTTGCGAATGCTTCACAATATGATGAAGCAGTACAGGAGAGACTTCAAAAAGATCCCAATCCTCCGCAAACTTCTAAAGGTGGACATACTAGAACCCGTTTTATAAGTGTGATCCTTAATCATACCCTTGGATTTGGTGATATTTAAACATGTTCTGTATGTGAAGAGGTGTCAGATTTAATGTGCAGGTTTTAGAGTATTTGGTAGCTCGGGAGATACTTACAACTGAGCATATCAGTGGAGGTCCTCCCTGTCCTGGAATGGAAAGGTTAGAATGTTTTTCCAGTTTTTGTATAGTGAATGCTAAACCTGATGTGTGATTAATTGACATTCTCCACTTTTCTTTTTTTCCTCCCTTCCCCTGGTTGGTGCAAAGATTGATCCTTTAATGTTTTTATTTCTCTTTTCTTTTAGAATCTGCATAAGACTGGAGAAAAGAGATTTCACTAGCATTTGAATATTTCTCCTTGCTGTGAATTAAATGACATTCCTGGAAATGTGAACATAGATTCTGTACTTTCTTAGCTGTAAACCTTGGCTTGCAACTAGGGATGACAATGGTATGTTGCCAATTTTTTAAAATTAAAATTATAGAGTAACTTTTTTTTTTTTTAATTAGATCTAAATCTGAATTACCCAAACTTATGCTTACCTGAGGTTCAACTTTTTCAATAAAACGATGTTTTGTTTAGAATAACTGAGTTTTTAATCAGTCTAAGCCTAGATCTGACCATAGATCGGTCTATTAAAACAATTAAATTTAAATTTATGGCCAAAAATTGCCATCCCAACTTACAAACACCTTGTTGCATCCATCCACTGCCCCGTGATAAAATAAAATGAAATGCTGGCCCATCTTTTTTTGTTGCCAATGGTCAAAAGGAGGCAATTAGCGATGCAAATTCTTTTTGTTAGCATTGTCTTCTATAGATCCTTTACTACTTGTCTGGAATTCTTTCCCTTACATGGTCTTCTTTAGATCTTTTTCTACTCTTTAGAAATTCTTTACGTTAGCATTCTTTTTTTATATCTTTTACTACTTTTCAGAAATAACTGTTTGACATCTTTGTCTCTTTCATCACTGTCGTCTGGAAATTGACTGGTGAATTTTAAATTAGAATATGTGGTATAGTTATATTATAGATTAATACATCCGCTATTTACCTTCTTGTTGAATTGAACAACTTTCAAGATCTAAGCCAAGAATAATGATGACCTTTTTATCATATTACTTCTTTTGCTATTAGTTCATGAAAAGCGTGATTTATGCAGCTTTATGGAGTCAATGCTGTCACTGACAGAGCATGATGACAAACAGGTATTTTTCAGATCTCTGCATACCCAGTTTTTAGACTAAGGACACCTTTCCGAACATCATTCATCTAGGTCCATGTTCCATTTGGATTTTAAACTTCCTTAAAGAATTATAATTGGAAATATAGTAAGTTACCTTACAATCTAAGATAAGATGTTATATGCGAATTTGAAGTTCCAGAATTAGTAGAAAGCCACCGACTTTATGATGAGGCTAATGGTAGAACATAACACACATTTTTTTTTTTATGTGCATCAGCCGTTATTGGAGACCCAAAAAGAATGTTGCAATTGTTTTTCGACAAGTCCCCTATAATTTCAAATTCATCTAAGAGGCTCTTGTAATTTGATAATTAAATGAATAGGTGTTATCGGCAATGTTACAGATGCTGGCAATGCAGCTCCAAATATCTCAGAAACTAATTTGGTCTACGAGAGATATACACATTGAAAAGAAAGTCAATTCCCTAAATTAGCTTTCTTGTATTTCCTATTTAGATATTATTATTGATATTTGAATGCTCTTATTTAGGTTGTTTAGGAGTGCCTAATTATGGCAAGTAGGGTTCAAGGTTAGGGACTAGCTTACCCTCAGTTATAATAGATATGAATGTTAGTTTTATATGGAAGAAGGAAGCAGAATTTTGATTTCAGAGATAGCAGGGTTCTCGCTAACAAGCCCTTAATTTCAATTCCATATAAGTTGAAAAGGTAGAAACTCTAACAAGCAAGGGTCTCCTCCTTTATTTCCTATAGTGAATCATAGACCCATAACTTGATCCCAAACATAGATCCAATAACAATAGGCCATTTACATGATATTTTATTTCGTTATTTTCTAAAATTATGATTACCATACTACAAAATAAAAACTGTAAACTATTAATCAAATATGTTAAAATAATTAATTGACATTAAGTTTTACTATAAACAGCATATTGAGAAAATTAACTTTATACAGAGTATTGAGAAAATGACTTATTTGAGGCTTCTTTGATGAAACTGAGACCGAGGGGCTTTTTGAAGAGCAGCGAGATTACATTCTAGTGTGATTAAACTCAGGTTTTTATGATTCTCCTATGTGGCTCATTTGTGCGCGCAAATGCATTTTCGACACAGTTAAAATTATTACCTGATGACTGTATAATTATTTTTGTTTCTCTCTTGGCTTGTGCTAGTCTATTTTTAACAATTTTAGTTTATCTGAACAGGTTCATCAAATTGCAAGAAGTTTTCGAGATAGATGGATTCCTAGACATTTAAGGAGATTTGGCTGTATAGATAGGAATGAAGCAAGGATGGCAAACCACAGAGGTTTAAACTGCAGTAGGCTACCATCATATGATCATTGGCATGACGGGGTTGAAAAACCCATAGAAGCATCAAATGCTGTTGCTGAAGCAAAGATAGAAAAAGCTGCTGTTCCTGAGTTTGTACCTTGTGTGGATGGGGTTTCTAGGATGCGTAAGCGCAAAAGTAGATGGGATCAACCAGCTGAAGTAGATTTAGTTTCAAAATTCCTTCAGCGTGACAAACTGAAGAACGATTCCTGCTGGATACAACAATTGGAGATGGGCAAACAAATGCAGGACAATGTTGACAGAGTGACTAGACAGGGTAATTATTGCCCTCATTGTGTTCACAATTACAATCTCCTAGTTGAAAGTAGTGGTGCTAATGTTGGAAGGAAAGTTAGCCATGAGGATGTTCCACCAGGATTCTCATCTCTTGTTGAATCAGATGGAGAGGCGTTGAATGTTGCATCATCCTGTGATCTTTCTTATCAAAATATTTGCTATTCAAAGTGTTCTGTTGATCGAGTTATTGGCTACCCACAGAAGAAATTCATTTCTCGTTTGCCTGTCTCTTACGGAATTCCATTACCTATAATGCAGCAATTTGGTTCACCCCAGGCTGAAGCCATAGAGAGTTGGGTTATTGCTCCAGGAATGCCGTTTTTCCAATTTCCACCATTGCCTCGATTACCCCATCATAAGAATAAAACTTTACCTTCATCTTCGCGTACTGTTAACTCCATGACGAATATTGAAGCTGCAGAAGGGGGAGAAGATGATAACTTTGATCCTTTTCATACTTATTTGAATAGTAACAGCCTGGCACAACTGGTATGAACCAGTCCGATGTAGGCATTCCAGGTGCAGATGTCCATCAAACATTCAAACATGCAAGGGGACATTCATATGACTTGGGAAGGAGGTCCTTTAGACAGCAGAAGTGGGATAAGGCATCTATGGTGCCTCCTTGGGTTCGGAAAAGAAATGGGTGGGATCCATAGGGAACAATCCTAGAGGTGGAATATGCAGCTCAGATATAGGAAATAATGCAAATTAACAAAGAAATTCGTACGGTTCAGAGTCTGTAAACTTTAGAATGGCAAAAGGCGGCAATTATTATAATCAGCACAGCAGAGCACCTACATGAGCGTTGCTTTTAGGAAACTCTGATTAGCTACTGCATTTTCATTTTCCCATTTTTGGGATGGAAAATTCATTGATTTTCAGCGTTCCAGCCCTTACGCCCAATTTCTATGGCTGCAGTGAAACTGCATACTCCATTGTTGGCAATAGGATCACTTGGATATTCACCCCCGTCTGTTTACATCCCAAAGAGGTAGGTAACTAACTGTGTTCTCATTCAAGAGATTATACAATTGATGGAATAAAATATGAAAGCCCTTTGCTGGCTACAGAAAATAGAAACTTATTCTTGATCAGTTGAAATTTAAATTGTCGCAAATATCTTGGGAATATTTCTTGTATTAGCACGATTTTGAGTACATGTTTGGATATACACCTTATTTATGATATAAGCAATGAAGTTACCAACAACATCTGACTGAACTTGAAGTTAGCTTCACTGTTTTCTACATGGCTTGGAAATATATCCTTTATTTTCATTCTCACCAAAAGATCAACTACACAATGTGAACATATCCAACCCCAACTATTCAAGCTGAAGCATCATTGTACAGCCCCTTCTTATAAAAACATTAAAATCCCTAAAAGAAAATAAGGAAAGTAGTTACTTGTATTTTCATCTGTTCTCAATGTACACTTTAGCAATCTTTTTCAATATCTCTTGAACAAACTTCTAAATCGAATAAAGCACCAGGTTCTCAGCAATGTCTTGTATTTCCTCCACCCATTAAAGTACTTCCCAATCACATTTTGGTAACTAGGTCTCTGCTGCACCAAACTCCAGTACCGAGCGATGCTTGGTCTACTACCTATATATTGTTTTTCCAGATCCAGGAGCATCAAGCGAGCAAGAACTGGAATAAGCATAATATCTGCCATTGAGAACTCTTCCCCAGCTAAATATGTTGTTTCATTGAGTTTAGTTTCAACTTCATTAAGAAGACTAACAAGATGTTCCTTGCTTCGTTCCAAAACTTCTGGGTCTTTTAGCTTGTCTTCAGTTTCATATGCCTCTCTCAGCTTCTTGTGGTATGCACTTGCTAGATCAGGTGATTCCGCCATTCGAGCCATCACCACTCGCCTTATGAACTTGGAAGCATCAAGTCGGTACTTTTCTGGTACATGGGAAAGTGTAAAAAACTTGGGTTTCCATGCTTGTATCTTATGCATCCATTCTACAACTT
Organism: Erythroxylum pedicellare; assembly: GCA_027563575.1. Taxonomy (NCBI): domain Eukaryota; kingdom Viridiplantae; phylum Streptophyta; class Magnoliopsida; order Malpighiales; family Erythroxylaceae; genus Erythroxylum; species Erythroxylum pedicellare. The sequence continues at coordinate 7,663,934 of JAOQMP010000002.1, forward strand.
CTCTGCTGCTAATGGATGTCTGATCAGCACCAGAAGACACAACTGCAATTCTCTCTATGTACCTACAAATTCTTTTGGAGTTCAAAACCTTGCCTTGTCACTAAATGAGATGCTTTAGATATCAAAAAAAGGGATTATCATATTAAGTTACTTCAAATGTAACCATTGAGTTGCCATCCTTTATGTGACGTAAGTAGATTCACGAATCAACCTAAATTGAAAGAGAAAGGGAAACTATAAAATGAAGATTAGACATACAGGATTATCTCGACAGTGTCGAACATGATATGGGCGCCATTCTGGAATACTGGGATTTTTGCACTTGGATTTATTCTGAAGAATGAGGCATCCATGTTCTTGGCTGTTATGGGATTGACATGGTGAGATGTGTAGTCGATGCCCTTCTCTTCCAAAGCTAGCCGTACCCTCTGACTGTCCACAGAGTACGGATGGTGATATAGCTGCATGATTCAATTAGCAGAAACCAAAGGGCTGTTACAGCCTGCAAAGTTAAGAGCTTTCATTTTGATTTTGAATTATCTCGAAGCTGGACATTGTTACAAGAGAGTATTTCCTGTTCGGAAACAGAAAGATGATCATCATTCTTTATTGTACACAATGTTGAAACGAATAGATATAGCAGGTATCCGTTGCGAGAGATTAATGAAGTCAAGACAAATAGTCAGAATCCAAATTTATCTATGACAACCACATTTCAAGAGATGTGGAAAACAAAAATATGTACATGAATTGTGAGGTTTAACCCTCTTACTGCCATCCTCCTAGCGTAAATTTGTCATTGTGGCCACAGACAGATCCATGTAAGGAATCCACCAGATACAACAAAGCCCACCGAAAATATGAAAAATCATTGTTTCTACAATATTTTAACGTTCATGATTAAAAGATTGAACTTTGTTTTCATGCATTTATTTAGTAGCTGGTATAGTTTTCAATCTGGAGATAAATTCTATATCCTTCAACTGGTACAGCTACGGCGCTAATAAATGCTTACATGACCATAAACGTCTTAGGAAGCCTAAAATTGGAAGGATAATCATTTCAACACATGAAAATAGGTTGATTCATCTAACCATGATTTGGTAAGTCCTCTTGCAGGAAGTAAGACAGCTGATACTAAAAGGGAAGACACATTCTACATAGCAAATTATGCACTCAGTACTAGGCAGAAAGTATCCTTGTATGCATCAATTGTTTGACAAAAAGAAAAGTAACTACCCCGCCTTTAAAAAACCAGAAAGCTTCCAGGTAAGTAAGAACTCTTTATTTCCCCCATTGAATCAAATGAGGTGACTTCAAAAGTGAAAAGGAATATAACAAGGACTTATTCGATAGACTAGTGACAAAAATGAACAAATGGGCTATAGTCACTTGGGAAGATTCTACTTTGAGCAATTCATAATCTGCGCACAAGCTAAAGCTCATTATCTTTGCTCTACGACAAGCTAATTGCAGTTATGGGGATTAAACGCACATTGATGGAGAAGATCATCGAGAAACAAACAACCGAATTCATTTAAACTGTCGAACCATCGAAAACTTGCAGAACTGCCATTGGATTAAGCGCTGAAATAAGTTGAATAAACAAGAAAGAAGGCAATTCAAGAGAACAAGTTCAGTAAAAAAGGCAGTCGAAAGAAGGAACGTTTTCAGCATCTACAATCAAATCCAACAAATAAGCAACAATCCAAACCAGCAAATAAGAAAAGTAATATAAAGTCCCAATTTAAGACTATGGACTGTTGAAGGAAGGGACTTACCCAGAAGACAAGACTGGAAAGTTACAGGAGACAACGTGGTCTGAGTGACTTCTTTTACTCTGCTGTTTGAGATTCGTGCGCACACATGAAAGAAAGGGCATTCCAACTCCAACCCCGCATAACAAAATAAATACCCCTTACTTAAAGCGACAGATTAAAAAAGTGGCTTGAAAAGGCCAAAAGAGAAGAGTTGACACACCAGAGAAGAAGTTCCAAGGAAAAGGCAAGCAATAGTTTAAATAGTGGCTTTCAATTTTCAGGGGACAGAACACCGATGCTAACAGCTTAACCACCGTAGTCAGTTGGGATTAAGTTGTGCTTCGCTTTACTTAGTTACTATTACCGTTTTGTTTGAGACTTTTTGTAATAAATACTTAATTATGTAATTTAAATAAATTAGAAACCATTATAAATATAATATTTTGATATTTTCATTTATTATCATCATCATCGTTACTCAGTTCAAAGTCCCGCAATAAAGCAAGTTTAGAAAGATCTGATAATATGTAATCTTATTCGTACATAATAAAAAGACTGTTTTCAATAGACCCACATACAAATAAAACAATAGCACAACTGAAATTCACACAAGTCGGAAGCTTCTAATGCACTAACAATAGCACAACTTACAATTCATTATTGGGATTTATTTGGAGCTGTCTTTCTATAATGACTATAACTTGGAGCCCCACCAACCGTATCATGGGCAAATCATACAGAAATAGGAAGTCTTACAATAAAAGTTAGTTTAATGGGATGAAATGTGTACCTAACACTAATCAACATCACAACAATCCTATGCCTACAATTCTTGTGAAAGGGAGACTTCAATGTCTCAAAGAATAAAACTAATGACCTGTTTAGTTTACATGATAGAATAGATAAGGAATACTGAAATAGTTATTCTTTAAAATAGAAAAGAAGAGGAATAGAATAGAATGTGTATTTCTTTGTTTGGTTCAAATAATAAAATAGATAAAGAATTTATATTCTATTGTTTGGTTTGAAAATATAAACTTAGAATAGGAAATGAATAACTAACAAAAAGACCAAAATACCCTTATTACTATTATAATTATAATTACAATTATTATTAACTTTATTATTCTTATTCTTATTACTTATTATTATTAATTATTATAAAATTTCTACTTATTATTATTAATTTTATCAATTAATTTTATTCT
>JAOQMP010000002.1:7675511-7686135 GCA_027563575.1 Erythroxylum pedicellare
CTTCCAAATTTGTTTAATGCAATCATCAAAACAACAGCAGACCTAGTAAGCAAAACCTATTAAAGAAGATGGTAGTAAATTGTCTTAACCGAAATAAAAGGATTGAAATATAGCATAGATGGGTGCTGAAAGAAAATAATATGGGTGAATGTGAACAGGAAAGCAAGAAAAGCAGTTAAACAAAAACTTCAAAAGGGGGATTTTTAATTTTTATTTTTACATTTGAAGCAGAAACAACAATGCAAAGGGAAATCCAACAGCATATCTCAGGAGTTACATCCTCATAAAGAAGCATATGAACGCACAAGCTGAAAGTTCAAATAAAAACAAATTAGCATAACCAGAAACAACAATGCAAAGCGTAGGCTCACGCCCAGAAACGGAAAATCCAAAAAAACCAAATAAAAAAAGACCATCTTATATGAGAAAATTTACTTCAGTATCAACCATTTCCCACACCCAATCGGAACCCATCACCCATAGCATAGAAAAACACCAAACGGTGGGATGAATATAGCGTCTTACCCAGAAGAGAGGAAAGATGGCAGTATGCACGGTTGGGTTGGAAAGTGAGGTTCGTGTGTGGAGAAGTAAAATCTGGAGAGAAAAGGACAACGAGCAAGTTATGGAGAATAGAGAGAGAAGGAGAAAATGAAGATCATATGCGGACATTGGAGTTTTTCTTAGAAGAGAAGATTCAGAGACAAAACAAGAAAACTCACCGGAGATGACGCCGAACCAAGCAGGGGAGAAGGAGAGCTGCGGTTGGAAAAGGAGAGCTGCGGTTTGTTTTAGGTTTCATTAAGGTTATTTTGGACTTTTCATATTCTTGTCCAACGGACAAGAATTCTTGTACCTTAGTTTTGGGAGGGACAAAAATTTCTATCCTTGTCCTCTGAAGACGGAACAAAAATAGGTGAGGACAGCAAGCAAACAGGACGAAGGATAGAACTTTTCCGTCCTTATCCACTGTCCTCACCCATGAGGACAGCAACCAAACACACCTTAACTGAACGAGATAAAAGAAAATGATGTTGCAAAATGATGACATTACCAAATAATTTTAAAGCTAATGGCATTTTTACAGTCAAAGTTGATTCGAGATTGTATTAGAACAATGTGCATAACACATTTAAGACCTTAGAATTCCCGATACAATGTTTGAATAGTTTTATATTTTCCATATTAAAGACATGAACAGCTCCATCAGGAACTTAACAACATATGCAAAGGCCCTAACTTCATTTGATCAATTTCATAGGAACACAAAACAGAAAAAAAAACTACAGTTTCGACTTAGTATTTGGGATCATTACATTCTTTGGTAAACAAAAAAGAAAGCGCCAACTAATCCAATACAGTCTATCCAATGACCCAGTATTAAAAGACACCAAACTTTGTTCCCGTAAGGAAGGATAGTTCAAACTATACTAAAAAGTCGAAGAAGAAAAAGAACCAACAAGTGCAGAAACTAAAAAGGTCTATGAATTGGATAAGAAAACTTATTCGAAAACAAATCTATATATCTCATTTGTCATAGAAACAAGTATCCCCTTAATCCAAATCAATAGATTAACAAAAAGCAATGAGAAACAACTCAAGTTCTTCATATATATCATTTTCCGTGTTATATATAGTCAAACTGTTTATTGGTCCTGTAAAATTTTCACGACACAAAAGATTGAATCATTAATAGAAACATTAGATTGAAAAAGTTGAGGTCAAGGAAAAACTGTCCCATCTTTAATGAGGAAAAAAAAAGGGAGGAACAAGAGCTCACTTGTAACTCCACAGTGACAGCAAGGTCCTTGCTTGCCCATGTCTTTCTTTTTTGCTTAAAGTGAAGGATATTGAAAATTTAATGAAAATTTACAAACAGGAAAACTGAATTTACCAAAAACAAAACTTTACAAAATAGAAACTTCTTTTTTAGAATTTTTCATAAGAATTTTTATTTGTTCTCTTCAAACCTTTATATGTCTATACAAAAACAACTAGGCATATAAGGCTTTATATCCCAACAAACCTAGAAAAAGGAGTTTGCTAAGAAAAGAGACCTAATGCCCAGAAACTCACAAGAGCTTATGTGTCCTAATAGCTCATGAAAAATCACAAAAACCCAGTTTAAAAGGGGAAGAAAACCAAAAGGAAAATAGAAAGAACAGATTTTGATGTGTGTTTTCAGCTGGGAATCTGTATAATCCAATAGTGAAGAGAAAAGACCATTTCAAGGAATCTAATAAATGGCGAGGTGATGCACTTCTCCACAGCAAGCACTACACCTTCTGTTGTCTGCAAGCCAATGGAAGTTGAACCCAACTGTAATTAATTCAAAGCAGATTTTGTTAACAAACACAAACATCAGGTGACTGCTCAACAAGCATAAAAACAACAGAAAGAAGATGAAGGGGAAATACCCATTCGACACCCATCGCCCAATTGAAATATCTAGATGAAAAAATTCCTCCCAACCATTCGACACCCATCACCTAATTGAAATACCCAGATGAACAAAATTCCACCCCCACCCATTCGACACCCATCAACCCATTGACATACCCAGATGAAAAAATCAACCCCTATTCGACACACACAATTGAAACAATGCAAGATACTTACCTAGAATCAAGCATTTGTGTAGGATGCTAGAATCACGAACTTGATTCGAGAATCACGCAGTTGAAAAAGTGGAAGATTTTGGAGGCTTGAACGTGAGAGTATAAGCAGTTTTAGAGGCTCAAAGATGTTTCAACGTCGAAGAAGGAACGTTGTTTCAGAGGCTAAAGAAGGATAACTTGTTTCGGAGGCTTCAACGTGAGAGGGTAGAGTTGTCTTCAGCAAGAACAACAGAGGATTAGCTATTCTTCGAATAAGTAAAGATAGGTTGGTATTGGGTTTCTCTATTCTCCAATTTTAAGAATAAGTAAACCAGATGCTTACTTATTCTACGTCTGTTTTTAAACCAAACACTGTTTTAGGAATACGTTAGGAATATCTTAACCTTAGAATAGATATTCCATTCTACCAAACAGACCATAAGTGCAGTAAGTTCAGCAGTTGTTGATGCCATACATTAATATTTAGCTTCTAAACTGGATCAAGACGTCACTGGTTGCTTCGTTGGTAGCTCTTGAAAATACACATAATCAATGGTGCTCCTGTGATTTGTGGGATAACTTGCTCAATTAGAGTCTCTGAAAGCATTTACTGAAAATTTGTCAAACCCAATTTACTATTAGAGCATTTAATTGCCTTTAACGCGTTTTGTATAAAGTTGTGCATAGACTTTATTTTCAATAATAAAGAAAGACATATTTTATTAATTTGATGCTTATTATGTATGAATTGATATTGATCTATAAGCAAATTAATGAAGTTCATGATTTATGACTGATATATGTTTAATTATTGATATATTTAATCATTTACACTTAGCAATTAATGATACGAAAATGCTTAAGATACTCACTTTAATTTATATATGATTTTAGGTACAATTTAGAAGCAAAAAAATTAAAGTAAATCAAAAATAGTACATTTAGGTTATTTTCTGAAGACCAAATTTTACTTATCGTCGTGGAGCAAAAAGAAGAAAATTAAAAGACAAGATAAATATAAAGAAAACTAAAGAAGAAACAAGCCAAGTGAAGAATCACCCGAGACGACGGCGTTAAAAGCAGCAAAAGGACATGCATTAAACGCATGCAGCAGGCGTGAAACGCATCCATTTAACACATACGTTGGCATTAAACTTAACGCGGCATACGATGCATCCCAAAAGTAGGAAGAAGGGGTGTGACCCAACATGAAGAAGGTTTTTAAAGAGTTGGATGTTTATTTGTCTAATCACGCAACAGTGGATGCTACAGGAATAAGGCAATAAAGAGGGCAGCAGCAGCTAGGCGCAGGCGTAGGAGTGGAGAAGCGTCGTCTGCGGCTTGGCTACTGGAGAAGGCTGCGACACAGGCATGAAGAGTGGGCTGAAAAACCCCATGTTTATTTGTCCCGTCGATTAACAGTAGAGAAGAGCTACAATGCGGTTTGGGCAACGAAGGAAAAACTAAGGGTTTTCAGCTAAAGATTGGAATGGAGGCTGAAGCATTTTTTTGAAAAAGATCCATGAAAAGTTAGATGTCCCGACACTGGTTTGGAGGCGATATCGACGCCGACAACTCGGGTTAAGTATTTTTTTATTATTTTGTTGTTTCTTTCTCTTATTAGAAATTGATTGTGTTATCCTATGTTAATTGATTTGGATAATCAGATTTTCATTATTATTCGATTATTTGTGCATGAACCCATTGGGTATAGTGAGATGATGATTTTATGCGTTCATTGAATTGTTAATTGCAAACTCAATGCTAGAATTTCGATATAATCCGTAATTGTTATGTTGAAATTCATGCGTAGCGACTAATGATTCGTAATCATTAGGGATAACATGACCTAGGTTAAATGACATATCGTATGTGATTGATGCTTTGATTAATCAATTTTCCTAATTCGTAATGCTATTTCCTAATTAAATTTAGAGATCGTATCTTAGATTGTTTGGTGGTTAAGTTTAATTAACGATTGTATCTTTATTAAACAAAACCTAAGGGAAATCTCAGGTTAATTGTTAACCCACGATTAATAGTTGCTAGGAGAGGCTAAAGAATAAAAAATTAATAAAATATGCTTAATTAGGGTGTAGGTCGAGATTGAACTAAAGAACCTTGTCCTAACCGAATTCTCCACTTTTATCATTTTTTGCATGTTTTCTTTAATTTGTTTTTATAAGTTAGTTTCATTTTATTTTCTTCTTTCAAAATCCAAACCCCCCGTTAAACCTAAACACCAGTTAATTTCATTCCATAAACTTTACACACACTCTCTGTAGGATCAACCTAGATTCACCATTGCTATAGTAGTAGTCTAGTTATTTTATTTTGATTAGCATAACAACGCGCGAGCAATGACTTAGCATGAAGGAAATCATGATGTGATCATATTACTGAGATTCCTATCATGTGCAATTATATCAGTATCTAAATTATCCCTAGTCATAGGATTAATGAGATTGAGCATCGTTAATCCAGATAGACTAGCACATGTCAAACTCCTTGATTTGATCAAGCAGTGGATCTCAGAAACTGTAACCATGAGATGTTTAGAGTTAAGACGTGGATACTTACTAGAGGTAATATATACATTGGATGACCTACCATGAGATCATCACATGGATGTTCTATTCTAATGTTAGTGATAATTTTATCATAGAAATAGTGCAAGTAGCCTTAAACTTGAGGTACTTAAGGATATCTTGGATACTAATTCTGTGCTTTAATTCCATTCCTTGTTTCCTTGCAAAGTTCGTTTATAGGGTGGTGATTGGGTATGGTTTGAGGCATTTGAAGATAATTGAGTAGCCAATAAAGGATTCACTACTTTTGTGATAGCAGAAGATGATACCCACAACCTCTTGTCGGTGTCATTACATGGAAATCTCTGGTCGGAGTACGTATGTCATGAATAATGTTGTCATTGACATATAAAGTAATGAGTCCCAGGACGAGAATTGATATTACTTGGGTTAGATTTGATGTAGTCAGTCTAGTGAGAGTTGACACTTTACCCATACTTATAATCAAGTGGGGTATAGCATCGTGAAAGGACGAATTGCACAAAAATTGTCTGTGGGAGGGTTCGTGAGATGGTTCGTGACGAGCACGGGTTCGTTCATCAAACCGCTTACTTTCTAATCAATTGAAGGTCATGATGTGTTGCTAGATGCCGCTCATGACTTACTTGGATTAAGTGTTAATCCAAGTAGCTAACATAACCGAAAACCTAATAGGTCACGCATAAGGGTGACTCAGAGGATTCAGAAAATAGTTTTGGATAGAGATCCATTATATAGGGACCAATAGAACCAAATAGATCCTGATGAGATTGGGATAAGTCCCGATGAGATCACGACATCGATATTGCTTAAACAAGTCTCCGGTGTTTTTCTACACCCAGAACCTGGTAAGATCTACCCTAGTGTGACTGAACCACTTCAGTAAATATATATATAAAGGTGTGTGCAATGTGGAAGATCATAGTCTTCTTTAATAAGTAGCATTTATTGTATTTTAATGATAAAAGACAAAAAGGCTAAAAAGGAAGGTTGATGATCTTAAGAAAGGTTTTTAACAAGTATATAAAAACCATCTTTCAAGCTTCTCTTTTAAGCTTTATCATCTTCTTCTCTCTTCTTTCTTTTTAACGTTTTTGCTCTCCATAGAACAAAAAGAGAGAGCTAGCACTCTTGTCTTTGTTCTACTCATTTCCCAATCAAAGAGTTTGATTTAGTTAGTTTTTCCAATCTCTGCGTCGATATCTTAGAGACGGTCTATTTTGGTCGTTGTGGATTGCGACAACCCGACGAGTAGAAGATCGAGGAATGAAGGAGACTACACACAAGGTACATGATTATTATATGAATGATTGATTTGTGTAAATGCCATGAATTCTTATACATATATATGTTATGAACATGTATGTGAGTTGAGAATTTTTAGCTAGGTTTAATGATATTTCCTTGTATAGGCACATAGATCCTAGACTTCAGAAAAATCCCAAAATAAATTTTTTTGTTTTCCACACCGCATGTATATGATGCACACACCGGGATTTTCCTACAGTGGTATCAGAGCCACTTGTGCCCCGTATAAAGGAGAAACCATAACATGTGTGATGCTGCCGATTGGTTGATAGTTGTGCATTGTGATTGTGTTGAATTCTAAATCAGTATAGAGCTATTTTTTTTCAAAATTTTCTTGCCCAGATTTGCACATAAGATGTTGCTGAATATGTCTGTGGAAGGAAAAAATTTAGGCATGCTTGCAAATTCGAGAATAAATTCTAGAAAATTGTTTTTGGTATTTTACTTCACCAATGTCTTTCTAAGATGTTTATAAATGTCTATAAATATGAAAAAATATTTTCGAGGTGATTGAATATTTATTTGAGAATTTCTTGTGCGCTGTTGGGAATGTCTTTAGTTAAGGAACACAAATTCTTGATTGACTTGGTTGCTGAGGTTGGTTGAGTTTTTTTTGGAAATGAATTATAAAAAAATTCATGGAATATGTTGGGAACATATTATAGCCTTTATAATTTTCTCATAATTTATTGAAATTGTTTCAATGATTTTTTCAAGCAAAAGACAGAGCTAAAATTTTTTGAGAAAATTGCTGGACCAAGTTTGTTTGAAGTGGTGATTGTGTGTTTTTTGGTTTCAATGCGTCGGATCTTTTTTATGTGATCAAAAATATGTTAATTTGATGTTATATGCATTCCAAACTGATTTGCTTGAAATTGGGTTTCCAAAAACTTTCGGATGTCAAATATGTCATATTAGCGTCTTGTTAGTGTATTTAGTTGTTTTGATTATTTTGGCCGTCATTAGTTATGTGACAAGTGCCGAAGTAGTCTTGATGAAGTGGAGACTACCTAGAGATACTTAGAGTAATAGTTTGATGTTCTCAAATTATTTGTAAATCTAAGAGATTAATATTGTATTAATCTATTTCGAGTATTTCATGTCTAGTATGAATAGATATGGCAAGCATGATACATTTAAAGTGTTTAATTGTTACATCAGAGTATAGCGTATTACATTTGGTATATTGATATTTTGAATTGGAATTGAAAACATACATATTGAGAAATTAGTCGATGCCAACATTAGAAAGCAATTCGGTTCAAGATTTGAATCGAACGTCAAATCTTTAGATACAAAACACGTCACAACCTATATAGGAAAACCTTGTGAGATGATTGCATTAAAGAATGCATGCTAGGGATAGTTAGGTGGGATGATGGATGATTATGGATATAGATTCAATGTGATTGATGAAACGTCCTAAATCATTCCATATAGTCATTATGACTATAATTCTACGATTTAGATGAGACTAGAGTATGAAATCCCTCACACATAATATGAAAACTAATGCCTTCCATTAATATGAGATGAACCATAATTCTTTTAGAGTTAGGGTTATTGGGTAAACCCAAGTCCGCTCTATACGGACATGTTCAAACCATGGAAATAAGATTTCGAATTAATGGGTTGGTTTTCATTAGAAGCATTGATTTGTTGAGTAAACTTAAGGTCAACTTAGACAGAGGCATAATTAGGTAGCGTACATTAGATGTATGCGCATTAAGAGTTGACCCAATGTGTGTGCATACATCATGAGTTGATAGCACTAGATGATATTTGCATCTATGATGCAATTGATATGACCGGTCCCTACCGATTAAGCTAAGGTGACTTATTGGGTAAATCTAAGGTCATTCTTAGTAATGTCAGATATCGACCCACTAGGACACTTTGTCGTAATTTTTCTTGGATTCGTAGTGAGGGCTATGGATTATTTAAAACTTATGATCATGCATTTATTTACATTATAATATTCTTTCTCTCTTCATATTTAGATTGATTGAAGATGTCTTCCAGTGTGAATTTGCGCTCACTTATGGATTTTAATAAATTAATTGGACCCAATTTTCTTAATCAGCTGAGAAACTTGAGAATTGTTCTCAGATATGAGGAGCTAGGCTATGTCCTAAACATTCCACTTCCTGATCCACCTGTTGTTGATGCTTCTGATGAGGATCAAAAAGCATATCGTAAGCATCTCAAAGATAGTGACTTGGCTACTTGTATTATGCTAGCCTCTATGTCACCAGAGCTGTAGAAGCAGTATGAATCTATGGATGCTAATACCATAGTGTTTCATTTTAGGGAGCTTTTTGATGAGCAAGCTTGGTCTGAAAGGTTCAAGACCTCGAGGCTGCTTTTCATAACTAAGATGTCTCTAGTGACATCTGCAGTACAATATGCACTAAAGATGAATGGTTATATTGAGAGGTTGGCCACCTTAGGTTTTGTTATGGACTATGAATTAAATGTTGACTTAATTCTTGTTGGATTGTTTGATAGTTATTCACAATTTGTTTTGAATTATCGGATGAACCAAATCTCCACGACAATCCCTGAGTTGATCTATCTGCTCAAGACAGGAGAGCAAGCTATCAAGAAGGATAGTAAACTAGTGCTAACAGTGGACTCTTCTTCTTCTAGTTCAAGAAAAAAGAACCTAAAGAAGAAACGATCTAAGAAACCAAAAGGAAGTGCAACCAAAAAGAAACTCAAAGAAACTACGCCGAAAGGAACTTGCTTCCATTGTGACAAGACTGGCCACTGGAAGCAAAACTGTAAAGTCTATCTAGAGTCCTTGAAGAAGAAGCAAGTATCAGATGGCCCGGCTCCTTCAGCTATGTTTGTCATTGAGGTTAATACTGTTTCTGATCATAACATATGGGTATTAGATACTGGTCACGGCTCACACATATGTAATGATATGCAGGGCCTCAGGGATAGTAGATAACTTATGAAGTGAGAACTGGACCTTCGTGTGGGTAATGGAGCAAGAGTTGTTGTATTAGCCATAGGCATTTATTTTTTGTCACTCCCTAGTGGGCTTGTAATTAAACTGGATGATTGTTATTTGTACCTATTTTAAAAAAGAACATATTATTTGTTTCTTGTTTAAATAAAACTGGTTTCCATTTGAATTTCAATGGCAATGGTTGTTCTAGTAGTTTGAATGGAATGCTTTATGGTATTGGTACATTATGCAATGGAATTTACATATTAGATATGTCGCATCCAATTATGAATGTCAATGACATGAAAAGACATAAACGAGATAAATTAAAATCAACTTACTTATGGCATTGTCGCCTTGGCCATATAAATGAGAGACGCATAGCTAAACTCCAGAAGAGTAGTAGTTTAGGGTCATTTAACTATGAATCATATGACATGTGAATCTTGTTTATTAGGCAAGATGACTAAGTTATCCTTTAAGGGAAAGGGTGAACAAGCAACTGGAGTATTAGACCTAATACACTAAGATGTATGTGGTCAGATGTCCATCTATGCTAAAAGTGGTTTTCTTTACTTCATTACCTTTATCAATGACTATTCTTGATATGGGTATCTGTTTCTGATGAGATACAAATCGGATGCATTTGAAAAATTCAAACAATTCAGAATTGAAGGAGAAAACGAACTTGGGAAAGGTATCAAGACACTATGATCCGATCGAGGTGGGGAATACTTAGACCGAGAATGTTTATATTATCTCAGAGATAATGAGATTTTATCTCAGTGGACTTCACCTTACACACCACAGCACAATGTTGTGGCTGAAAGGAGAAACCGAACCTTGTTGGACATGATATGGTCGAGATGGGCTTTGCAAATTTACCAAAATCCTTTTGGAGGTATGCACTCGAGACATCTGTTTATTTACTAAACAGAGTTCCATCAAAGACAGTTGATGTTACTCCATATGAGATATGGACTAATAAAAAATCTTATCTTTCTCATTTGAAAGTTTGGGATTATCCGACTTATGTGAAGCGGATACAGTCAGATAAACTTGATGCAAAGTCTGACAAGTATTTTTTCATAGGATATCCTAAAGAAACAATGGGATATCAATTTTACTTGGCTGAGGAACAAAAAGTGTTTGTTTTAAAGCATGCTGTCTTTTTAGAGAAAGAGTTTCTTTTAAAA
>JAOQMP010000002.1:7695071-7709135 GCA_027563575.1 Erythroxylum pedicellare
AATCAATACAAATCATTCGTAATAAAATTATCAATGAATTACATATTTCTAATCATATTAAGAATCATGGGCATTTTCGTCATTGTCACAATTTTTTCGTTCTGTCCACTGTAACCAAACACATTCTGTCCTCGAGGCGGAGACAGTTTTTTCTGTTCTGTCCACCACAACCAAACATCTCACTATCTCCTGTTTTTATTCCGTTTCGTTTCCAAATTTCTGTTCCATTCCGTCTCCAGATACCGGAGACAGCAACCATACGCAAACCATGCAAGTAGCAGAAGTTTTAAACCATTAACTAGATATTGAAAGCATTCAGTTTTTTTATTTTGTTTTTAAATTTTCGATCTAATTTATTTTAATAAATTTTATTATTAAAAATTGATTAGTTTATCAATCAATCAATTTATAAATTAACAAGTTCTTATAAACTAAAATAAATCAATTAATTTTTATTAATAATCTCTTTTTTAAATAAATTTCAAATTTGTCAATAGATAATTACAATATCTTTCAATCATATTTTAAATTCTTTAATTTTATTTAATTTTTAGCCAGTTTTATCACGATCTAATATTAGTTGAACTTTTTAAACCTTACACATTTTATCTTATCAGTTTAACTTTTGGACCAATTCTTAAAACCTTGTTATAAACACATTTTTGTTGAATTCTATAAATCGTTAGAACCACATATCATTTTATTGGTACGAATTTTTATTTGATATTTTGAGAAATAAAATCAATATTTAATATTGAAATGAAACAACTCTCCAAACAATTAAACCGAACACCATATCCAGGAATTTTGGCACATTTAGTATAGGTGTTAAGTGTGCAAATTTATTATTGTAAAGAACTTCCTCGACTATATCTATGAACATCTCCCTATTCAGCTTGATGCGTCTTTTCTTTTCTTTTACCATTTTTGGACGCAAATGGCATTGACCATGGAAGCTTTGTGAAAGGTCGAAAATATATGGATAAGAAAAGGGCTAGATGACATATGATATTACGATGCCGGTGATGAATGCATAAGAAAAATACACCGGTTGGATAATCAACTTGACTTGACCTTCCAGAATGAAAACACCAAGATTTGGAAGCCAATATCGTCGTTTGCACGTCGGCAATCCTTTTAAAAAGTAATAATAAACAGAATACCGTGAATCTCGTAAATCATAGTGCAGCAGTGTAGTAGGTTCTGCATCATTTTCAAAGTTTCTTAGATTTTCCATTTAAGTTTAATTTCATTAAATTATTTTTTCTTTTTAAATTTTTTATTTGTGATTCATTGAATTTCTAAATATATTAATATAAATATGAAATATATCTTTATTTGTATAATTAAACAATATATATACATTAATTAAGATTAACGTCTAACAACACATTATTACCACCTAAATATAAGAAATGTTTAAATAGTTTTACTAATGTATCTGTACGTTTTTTTTTATATAATTTAATCATTGTATTATAAAATATTTGATAACGTCTACTTTGTTTGAGTCTCACTCTCCATTTGCAATTGACTATATTAATAAATTTCAAAATTTAGTCTCAAAACATCAATTCACCTTAACCAAAAATTTCTCAAGTCAATACCAATAGAAAACAATCTCTTTAATTACTTTAAGACGATAAATCATATATGAATCATTTAAATATCTTTATATAATTTATGCTATGTCTAATAACTACTAAACGAGCTACTTTAGGTTTATATAGTATCAAAATATAACAATTCCTATTTGAGATACTGTTGGAAAAATAAATATGAGAAAACATAATCACAAAGATCATGAGAATCACATGATCGTTTCATATGCAGATAAAACAAAAATTACATACTTGAATTTTTGTTGTAGGTCCATCGATCAAAGAACTTTACTTGAACTTTTACTGCAAATAATTTTTCTATTTCTACACTTCTCTTTAATGCATCGAAGAAGTAAAAAAAACCTCTTCAAACATACATTAAAATGTATGTCTCTACCGTTTGTTTTTAAAGCCTCCATATAACTACCTTTGGTAGTTATTTCAAGAGGTTTGACTACTATACCCTTTATAAGTGTACATAAGTCATCATCTCCCACTCACACATGATGGGTTTAACGAAATTTTGAAGTGCTTATACTTATTCAATAACTTGTGTGATCAGCATACGACGAAAGTATAGTGCCATATATCTGTTAGGAGCATATGACATCTCGATTTAAATTGATTCTGAGACTTATGTGTCTTTGAGCAGACATGGTATGCTATACCCTAGGTCATATCTCACATTTGTATTTTTTCTTTGATCTCCTTTAGTTTCTTATGTCATGACTGTATTCAAGTTTTCTACTAAAGAGACGATGCCCATCTATGAATACTTTTCATGCGAGTCAATGATCTAAATTAAATGACTTTCTTTTGTTCTCAATTCTCTTTTAATTAAATTTAATTTGCTTTCCTAGAATTATTCCATAGGATCGCATCTTGCATGATCTGTTGGCAATAACTTAAAGTAGCAAATCTTAAATTCAATTCTTAAGAATAAAATAAGAGTCATAAGGGTATATGATGAGGTTCTTTTTAACCTTAAGGGTCTCACATAATGTAAGATGAGATCTTGCGACTTACATTAATCCCTTTTGTGGTCAGTTTTGCATACATGGTACGAGTCATGTGCTACGGTGTTTACCCACTTCATTTAACTTGAGCATCTTTATTCAAGAAATACCGTACAGATGATAATTCAAACATACTCAATGTTTAACTTGAGTTCACTCATCTACTCAAAAAACTTATTTAGAACTCACATCTGGCAACGTAAGATATATATAGTAATTAATAAATCACTTTGAACCAATTTCCTTGCGGTATTTATGGTTTAAGTTTCTTGCTCTCAATTATCACCTAGATAATAAACGTTAAACTTGCCTCATCTCTAGCGAGTATAAACACTAGAGGTGATTTTCTGTGTGAGAGAGTCAATCTATAATCCGTCACATATATTTATGATTCATCCCAAAATATATTTATACACAAGCACATATATATTCATGAATCAAATGATACACAATGTATAATCTTCATCATACATTATATCCAAACATATGGCATTAGACTGAGTGAATATACATAGAGAAATGTTTATCAGTACATTTCAACATCTACGTAGTCCTAGTAACTTTACATGTCCAATGTATACATCTCAAGAAATTTGTTTTATCATTAGGTCTACTATCATATCTCGTGTAGATATATATCTCTAATTCACTTCTCCTCATGCAACTATATCTTTCATACAATTATACTTGGTATCTATGTGCTTTGTCTTACAATGAAATTTAAGGTCTTTTGTATAAGCGATTGTAGCTTGACTATCACAGTTGATGATCATTGGATTAATTTCACCTTTAATGACTCCCAATTTCACTAAGAATCAATGAAGCCGCATAGCCTCTTATACTATAGTTGAGAAAGTTATAAATTCAGCTTCCATTGTGGATAATGCAATGCAAGATTGTGTTCTTACTTTTCCATGATTCTGCTCCATGGTTTAGTAAGAATAAATATCTTGAGGTGGATTTTCTTTCATCTAAATCTCCTCTCCAGTCTGCATCTATATACCCTTGTATACTTAGATCATTGCCTTGATAACATAATGCATAGTTCACAGTTCCCTTTAGATACCTCAATATTCTCTTTATTGCTTTCCAATGTGCTTGGCCTAGATTTGATTGATATTTGCTCACCATCCCAACAGCGTAACAAATATCTAGTCTTGCACACGTCATTGTGTATATAAGACTTCCAACTATACTAGAGTAGGGAACATTATTCATTTGTTTCCTTTATTATGGTTTTGATGGGCAATTTCTCTTACTAAGGCCTTTATTTTTAGCAACAGGATTATCAATTGGTTTGCAATCTTAATACATAATTGTTCAAGAATTCTTTAAATGTACATCGCTTGTGAAAGCAATAACAATCTCTTCGAATGATCTCTTAAAATCTTGACTCCAATAATGTATGTCACTTCACCTATATCTTTCATTTCAAACCAGACGATAACCAATTTTTGATTTACGTAAGAAACACGTAGTCATTACAAGCAATCAATATATCATCCACGTATAAAGATAAAATCGCAAATTTATCTTTGGATCTCTTAACATACACACAATGGTCTTTATCGATCATTTGAAAATCATACAAAATGATTACATTACTAAAACGAATATACCATTTTCTTTAAGACTGCTTCAGGCCATAAATTGATTTTAATAACCGATATACTTTATTTTTTTGACCTGCCTTGATGAAACCTTCAGGTTTCTCCATATAGATTTCTTCATCTAATTCTCCATTGAGAAAAGTAGTTTTTACATCCATTTGTAAGATCCATACTGGCTACTATAGCTAGAATAAGACGAATTGAAGCAAACTTCATAACAAGTGAAAAAGTTTCCTCGTAATCAATTCTCTCTTGTTGTATGTATCCTTTTGTTATAAGACGTGCCTTATATCTTTCGATATTGCCATCGGCTTTTCGCTTAATTTTGAGACCCCACTTGTTCCCAATTAATTTACGCCCTTCAGGGAGATCAACCAAGTCCCATAATTGATTTGAGCTTAAAGAAGCCATTTCTTCTTTCATTGCTTTCATCCATTCTTCTTTAGCATGTCCAGTAAGAGCCTCATTTACATTCTTTGGTTCTTCTTCCTCTTGCGGAACAATCATATTAATTTCTCCTTCAATCTTAAAATGACATTAGGGAATTATTCCTTGATTACTTCTTGTCACACGAGGCTCATTATAAACAAATTCATGATTGATCTGATTGCTCCCACTTGGATCAGTCATCATAAAGAACCTTTTTGTGAAATTGCTCCCACTTGATTGAAGTTCCTCATCTTGATTCTTCATAACAGAATCATTCTGATCAAGCGACTTATATAACAATAAATCTTTACCTATTTTGCCTTGCTTAGGAAAATCATTCTCTAAGAATGTTACATCTTGTGATTCAAATTCAGTTACACCTCTATTACCTTACTCACCAACAAACACGTATCCTTTTGAGTGTTTTGAGTATCTAATAAAATATTTTTCTCCCTGTTAGACCTAATTTCTCGTGTTTGTGAGAGAGATCATGAACATAGGCTGCACAACCCCAAAGTCTAAGACTTGACACATCGTGTCTCCTAGCAGTCCACAACTTATATGGTGTTCTAGCAACTGATTTCATGGGTACACGATTAAGTACATAAGTGGTTGCTAGCAACGCATCACACTAAAAAGTGATTTGTAAATTTGCTTGGGCCATTATAGACTTAATCATTTCTAATAGCGTCCTATTTTGTCTTTCAGCGACGCCATTTTGTTGTAGGGTTCTAGGAATTATTAATTGCCTTTCTATTCCTTTCTCTTCACATAAAGCTTTGAACTTTTCTGACAAGTATTCTTGTCCACGATCAGTTCATAATGCTTTTTATTTTCTTATCTAATTGATTCTCAACCAAGTTCATGTATTTAATGAAACAATTGAATGCTTCTGGTTTATGAGAAATCAAATAAATATGACCATACTGAGTACAGTCATCTATGAAGGTGATGAAATAAACTGGCCCACGTGTAGCGCTTACATTCATTACACCACAGATGTTAGAATGAATTAACTGCAATGGATATAAAGCTCGTGTTTTCTATCCAAATGGCTTTCTTTCCATTTTATCAGCTAAACAATGCTCACACGTAGGTAGATCTACTTAACTTAGATTACATAAAAGCCCTTCTTTAGTTAATCGACTGATTCAATCTTGACCAATATGACATAATCTAACGTGCCACAAAGTTGCATCATTATTGGAATTACTAGATGTAAATAATGAATAACTAATATTATTATTTTCCTTTAATACATCCAGTACAATAAAACCATCATATAAAAAACCATGACCATAATAAATAGATCCAAAATACAAATCCATTCCATTGCTGTGGAAATTTATAGTGAAACCAAGTCTAACCAACATCAACATAGATAAAAGATTCCTATAAATCTGTAGAGCAAATAATACCAGAAAGCTCATGACTAACATCACGTAACTTACTTACCATGTTGGACATTTTCCTCAGATGCTTTTGCATTGTATCATCTGGCGCTTCTTATAAGTATCAAACTTAATTGTAAGTGACCTCACTTTGGTCACTAAAGCACCTCCAAAATGAGAAGCCAATGCAAGTCACATGTCCTTTACAGTTTCGAATTTACAGAACTCAAGCATGATATCATTATCTATGCTACTCGGTAACGTGATGCAAGCTAAAGAGTTCTTCTTTTTTCACAATTCATATGCATCACGATCCCTCCTATGTTGAGATATAGTGCCCTCCTCAGGAACTTCCATAGTTAGATTTAATGGTTTAAGAGCCTCTTACTCCTCCAGTGCATGTTGGATTTTCATATTCCAAATTTCATAATTGTCACTATTGAGTTTCTCACCGTTATTGAGTTCAGCAACAATATCCTTTGAAGTAGTAGTCATTTTTGAAACACTAAGTTTCTATAATAAGAAACAAATATATATGCATGTTAATGTCATATTAATCGTCATAGAGTAAATAATTCGATCACAATTACTTTTGAAATAAAAAATCCACAAATGTGTTGAATTATCATTCATACAACAATCGAATCCTAATTACTTTACTCTAGACGAATTCCTATATAAAAGTCATATAAACATATTATATAAATATCAAGACTTTGTTCTTGTAAAATAACATATTGTATTAATAGTGCTATAACCTACGAACAGTCTCTAGGTAACGAACCCTACGTGAAAATGAGTTCACAAGTTCATATGACACAGTTCGCGAAGATCGAAGTACAATAGATCTTACTAGTTCCATTGGAAGACCTAGAGGATACAAAGTCCTAATCAATGTTCTTCTATTCATACAAAGTCCTAATCAATGTTCTTCTATTCATCTCTTTAATAAATGTCATTACCAACAAATTATAAGTCTTCTTGTTAGGCATATTATTCCAAAGCATTCGTAACAGTTTGCCTTGAGGCTGAGATAATGGTACAACCAAAGTCATGCACTTTACTTCAACATCTGCATAAGCTAGGTAACCTCCAAAATATAACTCTTGCATTATATTATTAGCTGAAATAAAATATTGTGTTAGACCGTCTCTAGACATTAAATTCATATTAACTAACTATACATACATGCTGCTAATACATCTCTTCTGTGCCTCACATGGAATAAGCTTAGGTGTCTACTTAATAATAGGCATTTTCCTGAAAACAAATTTTCAGGAATCGGAAGAGTGCACAAAATAAACAAATTATTTTGTCTAACACATAATGAACTCATGCTCAAAGAATTAAAGCAATTTATTTAACTAATCAAATTATGCTGTTAATATCTAATCAATTAGAAACTTATTTCTAATATATTCATATTCAAATATGAATAATTCAAATTGAATTAGAAACTTATTTCTAATTTAAATTATAATTGAATTAATCAATTTATCTTGGTATAATTAAAAACTAATTTCTAATGAGACTCCTTTCTAATTTCAACTAAACAAATTATTTTTGATTTAATCAGAAAACATATGCCTATTTTTAATTCAACGAAAATAATACAATTAGAAAACTCATTTCTGATTTTGTATGTTTTAGAAACTTATTTCTAAGTTTATTTTAACTAAACAAATTATTTTAATATTGTTTAAAAACTAATTTATAATATTTTATTTTAATTAGAAACTAATTTAACTAGATTAATTAGTTGTTGTAAATTAGAAAACTTATTTCTATTTCTTTATGCTACATTTAATTTAAAATATCAATATAGATAATAAGGTCTTGCCCAACATCAATGTGGTTATTAAGACCTAAGCTTTCAATCCGAAGGAAAGAAAGTCACATATTATTGGCCCAAGTTATAGCCCATAAGACATCACATAAACATAACCCATTCATTGAACTTGAACCCTTTCTCTACATATCATTACAGCCCAAAACTATCACAAGCTTGTTATGTTGGATCTCAAAGCCCAAAGCCTTAACCCATTCTAGGTTGTTATGATACATATATCTAAAATCCCATTTGTTAAGCCTTTGTCTTATTATACTTATTTGTTTAACAATGTAACTTTTGAAAGGTCACGTGCCTCTTGATTGTTTTCAAGAAGAGAGGTATTCTTCCTCCTCTTATCTGTGGTTCGTTTTTTCCTTCTTTTTTTTAATCTTTTCTTATTCTGGCTTCTAATGGCAGCGGAACCACTTCTCTCCTAAAGGATAAGTCAAACCTTATTCGATTGAGTTTTACAATCTTGGTGTTGCAGAGAATAAAAGCATCCTCTAAAGAGAGAGAAATTGAAAAAAAAAGTTTTCTTTTAAAGACCATTCATAAAAAAACAAAAAACTCACTTTTTCATATTGGGGTCATAGCCAAGTATACCCAGAAGAAAGAAGAAAAAAAACCAACATTTCTAGGCTTCTATGTTTGGAAATAGAATGAGTAAAAACAGAAGCGTAAAATAGATGTATAATATAGCAAGAAATAACATATCAAAAGTCATGATATTCGTAAATATTCATATCATTATTCACAAATCATCAATAACCAAATTTCAATACAAATTTACAACATCTAGTTTTTAGCATGCATATAATATATAAAAAAACACCTACTCTGATACTAATGTTAGAAATAATCGAGATAGAACATAATCACATAGATCAGGTTAAACAGGATCTTTGAATATGCATACAAAAATAAAAACTAGATACTTGGATTATTATTGTAGTTCCACCAGTTAAAAAAAGCTTACTGCACCTCTCCTTATATAGAATTTTTTGTTAAAAGGATAAATCTTGTCTTTTTGTTCTTTGGTTTTTAAATTCAAAACTTTAACTACCTTTGGTAGTTATTTAAAAAATAATGACCATAATACCCCTCATTAGTTTATCTGATTCATTAACTATTAATCCAATTTTCGGTAGTTATTTAAAAAATAATGACCATAATACCCCTCATCAGTGTATCTGATTCATTAACTATTAATCCAATTTTCCATGCCTGTTCTGAGCACTTTAAAATTAAATACCACTTTGTTTAGAAAAATGTAATTATAGGTGCCTTAACAACTCAGTGTTCACCAAGCCTTTATCCAAACTTTCATCCATCTATTTTCGAATCAAGCTAAGAGTCCCCTCAACTATTCATCTCTACTATTGAAATTTGTTTATAAATTTATATAACATATTCAAGTGATAAATGCTAATCTCCAGTATTTTAATACTACTACGACGCGTCAGTAATTAGGCAAAAGAATCATCAATGTGGATCAGGATTACAGCTTCGTAGACATAGAAGTAAAGGAAATGTGAAAGTGATACAGGCAAGTAAAGGAAACAATAGTTCCTTTATTGAAGAATGAAGATTCTTTATTTCCAATTTACATATATAGCTGGCCTCGTGCTACTGTCTAAATCAAAATAACTCTTTTGGTTTATCAAATTAATTAAAAGGAAGCAAACAATGAAATTATTCACCCCACTTGCTCGACAATTGCAACCATACAATTTTTTTTGGGATATTAATTCTTATGCGACTTCTAGAAAGAGTATGGAGATGCACATGCTTTGTTAGCAATTTGATTATTTAATCTATAGTGTGAATGAACTATTGTTTACTCAATCAAGTGTCACTAGAAAAGTATGATGAGGTTACATAATGAGATCTAGATTTATGTTTATTTACATAGAACATGAATTGTACCCCACCAAAAGAGATCTTTACCTTCCTTCTTTGGAGATCGTAACGTTGCCATTGTTTCTTTCATGGGCAACACACAGTGGTTCCACTGAACTAAAACACACAAAAAATGAAAATAAGATGGTAAGACCCAATTTCTGAAACCACAGACAAAAGACTGAAGGCTATAGCCTATAAATGAAACCTGGGAGTTGAAAAGTTAACATAATACCAGATTACAAGGAAAATGCACATGGCAAGTGCTGGTAACAAGGCTTCGTTCAAGCTGAAGTAAATGCAAAATTTTACAAAGAAAGCAAATTATAATAAATCATACAAAAGGATTAGTGTTGGCTTTTTATAATTTCGTCCTCCAACTGTGACAAACTAGAAGTTCTAGACTCCGTAACTGTGACTCACCACCGTGAAGCCACCATCAACGATCAAGTTGTGACCACTGACATAAGCTGACTCATCGGAAGCCAAAAACAAGGCGGCCTCCGCCACGTGCCTTGCTTTCAACACAATACCCTTCAAGTTGGCCAATGCACAACTGTTGGCTTCAACTTCATCAGGCTGCAAATTGTAAGCTGTACAAGAAAGTGGAGTAGCAACACCAAACGGAGATATCGAATTTACCCTAATCCCATATGCTCCAAGCTCGCTACAAGCTGTTTTGACGAGACCAACTAGAGCGTGCTTCGATGTAGTATAAGCATGTGGTCCAGTTCCACCAAGTGTCGATGCTACACTGGTTGTGCATATAATAGATCCTCGAATATTTTTAGCTACCATGGCTCGAGCTCCATGTTTGATCGTAGCCGCAACACCTCGAACATTGGTTGCCATGGTGTTGTCGAACCCTTCAATATCTAATTCAAGGATTCCTGTTAATGGTCCTATGATTCCTGCGTTACTGAACAAAACATCAAGCTTCCCGTACTTCTCTAATGTGTAGCTAACAGTTTCTTCGACCTGTTTCTCGTCTCTTACGTCGCAGTGGCGATAACTTGCTTTGTCTAGGCCTATTGACTCCACAACTCGATGTCCTAGCTGGTCTTGGACATCGGCAGCCACGATATAGGCTCCATTTTCAGCGAACAATCTCACGGCTTCCTCTCCAATCCCACTTGCCGCTCCGGTGACCAATGCAACCTTTCCTTCTAACCTGAAAGATCACCGTGAAAAAAAAACAGTTTGAGAAGGAAAAGAGAAGCAACCAGTGGGGTATCTAGGCAGATCTATGAGGCTGTTGTGGAAGATAAAAGCTTACCTCGGCTTGGACATTTTGGTGGGAGAAGTCATCTACGTAATTCGTAGTCTTCCTTCCTTAAATGTATTATTAATGGTGGTTCTTGGATCTGCTGTCTATATAGGCTTCTACGCCACTTAAATCCATTCAGAGGGACTGCACTTCGTAGAGCTCGAGATGATATGTACCGCAAGCGCCATTGTGGTTGCATTGACTTGGTACAATAATTGAATATACTCGTAATTTTGGACCTCGACAAAACTCGACGTGATAGTGATAAAATTGTATATTCAGGTCAACTACTCCATTTTCAAAGCTTTTTACGCTTCTGAATCATCAATAGTACTTCTCTCCGTTTTTAAAATGCTTGCAGACACAGTATTCAGTGCCTGCCTGCTTATTAGAATATGCAAGCATGTTCAATTCATCTACTCTTATTTTTAGTGAAAGTTCTAAGTTTCAGATACGTGGTCAGAACCATTATTGTTTGATGGAAGGAAATTATTAAACAATTAAAAGAGTTATAAGTAAAAGAAAATGCACTATGAAATTCCTCTAAGAAAAGAGCCATCAACCCTCAAAAATTGCTTGATAATCCATTGAATTGGTGAAATTGGAAACATTGAAATTAGAAAGGAAAAACAGCATGAGTGAATCAAACCTAAAATTAAATTTAATTTATAAATATAATATTATTTTTAAATTTAATCTAATTTTACAGGAATAAAATTGAATTTCAAATTAATTTCAAATTCAAATTAAATTTAGATTGATTTTGTTTTTTTTAGTATGGTGAGTGAATTGCAATTGCAATTTTAAAAAAATCAAATTTCGAATTTTAAATCATTCTTAAAATAAATGTTTTAACGTTTAAGAGCTAAATAAAATAATTGGCTCAGTAAGAACAGCATATTATTACAATGTTAATATTATAACATATATAAATGAATACCAAATCTTCTGAATAAAGTTTTATTAAATGATTTACATTTAACTAATTCAAGCATAAGTTTTATTGACTTGAATCATATGATATTATTTATGGTTAATTAAAAAATCTCAAACTTTGCTCAATTTTGTAATTATAGATTATATTTGACAATCAGCGGATTACGTTAGTTGTTAGTTAATTCTATTAGCGGTTAGCTAACAGTGGATTAATATAACTAATTTGACCAACGGATAATATCAATGATTTATTTAAAGATATTTAATAAAATTAGTTGTTTATTATTAATTGTTTATGTGTAAAATAACTTATGAAGATATGACTTAAACAAAAAGGATTTATAAGGACATGAGTATTAACTGTTTCTATCTTAATATTTTTTTTTAATATTCTTATAAGAATTTAGAAAAAACAAAAGAAGTCAACGTCATCATTTTCTCCGATATCTTCCATTGAGTCTTAAGAACATAAAAAATGCTTCAATATAACTTTTCAATGATGAATGAGTTTGATTAAAAACTTCTTGAGATCCTCTTGAATTGGCAAAGGTCAACTGAAAAACTTGAGAAATCACTAAAATGTCACTAAAAATAAGCTTGATAATGGGTTTAGTCGGATGACACCAGAAGTTTTTCCTCAAATACAACATCAACGAACTTAATATGAAATTGAGTCTATAAAAATGATAGGAGTTTTTCCTCAAATACAACATCAACGAACTTAATATGAAATTGAGTCTATAAAAATGATATCGATTTAATTGCTAATTTAAAGAAATATAATTTTTAGCTATTTTGATTAATCTTTATTACTTGTGTTAATTTTGAGTAACGTATATTAATAGTTAAGGTTTCGGGAATACGTGATAAGTTATGTCAGCAAAGTTTATGAAGACACTAACGTTAGGATAGAATTAAAAAAATTAAAAGTTTAAGCATTTAATTGCCACATTTTAAAATTCGGGCCATAATTGTAGAATTGAGAAATTTTTGATATTTTTTTTATAGTTAACCTTATTATTTAATTGAACAAAATTATCACATGGCGGATTAATATGGTGCACCTTCAATTGCGTTTCTAATAATTTTTGTAGCCTTCAAATATTGTAAAACTCAATTGGACGGGGTTGTCTCACATTCTAAATTAGCAAATACCGTTGATTACTGCAAATTGACTCCGTTTTTACGTGTTGTAACTGGCAAGTTTTATCAAAATTAGGATGAAATAATTCTTAAGTGGTGGGGAATGTTTGAACTAAAAATACACTATTGAACCGAGTACATGTAGTCCCTATCTAATTTAACAAGACTCGCTATTCATCATTTCTCAATGCTTATTTCATGTTGCACAACAATGATTGGCATCGTTTTTGAATCTATATGTGTGGTTTCAAACGAAAAGGCTATATAGTCTTTAATAT
Source organism: Erythroxylum pedicellare (assembly GCA_027563575.1). Classification (NCBI taxonomy): domain Eukaryota; kingdom Viridiplantae; phylum Streptophyta; class Magnoliopsida; order Malpighiales; family Erythroxylaceae; genus Erythroxylum; species Erythroxylum pedicellare. The sequence goes on from JAOQMP010000002.1 coordinate 7,708,473, forward strand.
GAACTAATCCTAATGCATGCACAATTGATGTGAACAATCAGTTTTATGGGTTTTCTTTACGAGTAAATAAAATTAGGGCTTTATTCCAATGAATTAGTCTCAACCTTGTAGACTGTTGGTTGCCTTTCCTGTCCTCTGTTAAGACTTACCTTTTTTTGTTGCCTGTCTCAAATTCAAAATGTTAGTGTAATTTATGGTGAATTTAATTTTTCATTGTTGTTCTTAGAAACTGGAAGACAAGCCTGAATGCATGATCTTTCCCCGTGGTCTGTCAAGTGAAGCTCAAATAACTCCCAGTGAAGCCTAAAATTTCGTCCGCTGAATCCGTTCCACCCCTGCCATTTTCTGCACCAGCTGCTTGTTGTCATTAGTGACAGCCAAGCAAACAAATCTCTGTTGGTTCACTTTAAACGTTCATGTAGAGGGTGAAGATCAGTTACACTTGGAATATTAATTCTGCTTGTGGTTTCGATGCAATTTTCAATTTTCGTTTTCAATTTTTTGTTCCTATTTTTCTTTTAAATAAAAGCAAAAACTTTTTTGGTTGTTAATGATTATGTAGTTGTATTTTTATCACTGATAATAATTATATTTTAGATAAAATTTAAAGATAAATTATTTTTTAATTAAATAAATTTATTCAATCTCTTATATAACAAACTA
>JAOQMP010000002.1:7713666-7739738 GCA_027563575.1 Erythroxylum pedicellare
TCTTATAAGAATTTAGATTTAGATATTTAATTTTACAAAAATTAAGTTTATAACTTTAATAAATAATAATAATAATAATAATCTAACATTAAATTCTTTATTAATATGAATGATGCAGCGAGCTACATCATTATTATTATTTATATAATATGTATGGATTTTATTATTTAATAAATTAAAAATATATATAATTATAGCATGATACAGATACGATATATATTAGTTATATACTAAAAATATTAATTTGAAGTGACTGTTCAAATACTTAATATTATGATATTTTTAAATATAAACAAATATTATAAAATTAAATAAAGATTAAAAAGTTTAATTAACCCTTTTATTATATTCTTTCAAATTTTATGACATAATTATACGATAAAAAAACCAACTTTGAAAATACACAGAGCAAAAGTAGAAAGTAAAATAGAGGGTAATATTGTCATTAGGTAAACAACTAATTCCAAAATCTCATCTTACGAAGATTTAAAAAATCAGCTTATTAAAATTAAATAAATTAACCAACTATATATATTAGTAACTTTTTAAAATATTCAAAAAATTAACTTTTAATTGATAAACTAAAAATGACTAATAAGGTGCAAACACCTCCGATATGGATTGTACCTTAAGCTAATAAGGCTAAGTATAACTGCAAGTGGCGTTGGATTAAAACCATAAGTGAGACTAACCGTAAGACGTAGGTGAGATCCAGTTGTTTAAAATTTGGGTCAAAATTTTACCTTCACGAGGGACCTACCCAATTTGAACGAATTAGTTTAGATGTGAATAGTTTAAAAGTAACTTTTTATAACGGAGACGCTCCTGAGATACCTCACGAGGAAAAAAAAGAAAAAAACCGCAGGTGAGAGCTAAAAGCCTAAAACATGGTATGAAAATGGATGCCTGTCCGGCTCGTACTTGGGAGGTAACAGAAAGTCACGGCCCCTGCACCATGTAAGTGTTAAAAGTCAAAATCACAAACAAACAAACGCATACCCCATAAGAAGGTACCAGAAAAACTGTAGCAGGCGATCACAAAGATCAAATCGCCGATCACTACTTACGAACCCGAAGGCGGGAAATGGACCCTCGCCCTTCTTACCTTCACCAACATGCCCGGTACTACCAGCCCCGCCCCCCGCCTCCTCCGCCGCCGCATCACCCTTTTCCGGAAAGCCCTAACTTCTTTGTCCCCCAACACCGCCCAAACCCTATCCCAAGCCCTACTCTCCTCCCCCAACCATCTCCTCCCCCTCATCCGTTTGGCCACCATCATCACCGGCCTCCCCATTTAAGGTACAATTCTGATGCCGTCAATCTTGATTATCGCCTCCGACCTCGCCCCGACTTCAGTAACCCTCCCCGATCGCCCGGGATTTTGCATCCCCAATCCTTCACTGATGAATTTCCTCGTCGAGTTCCGGAGTTGGTTCGGCATAACCGCTCGAATTGCCGTGAAATGTCACCTAGGGTTTCCGCCGACGGTTGGACATACCCTCCCGTCGATCTTGACCCTCAATCTTATCGCCTTCAATTGGATCACCAGCCTTTGTCTCCGATGGGGAAGATTAGGCGTGAAATGGATGGGAATTCTAGGATCACAGAGGAGCGTGGTTTTCGTGTGGAGGATTGTCATCGTCGTGGTCAATTTGGATGGAGTGCTGATAGATCTTCTAGGGATTTCCGGACATCAAATGATTTTGATCACGGTTCTACTTCCAGGAATTTCGGTTCGAGTTCGGGGACTTATGAGAATAGACACGGCTTACCCTATCATCATGATGAGGTGATTGAAAATCAGAGAAGGTTACATGATATAGAGGCGATGCGAGATGCACGTGAGTTTTTGATTAACGAAATTGATGATTGTAATGCGAGTCGTGGGAGACGTGAGCATTATAGGAACGAAGAGTTGGAAATGCTAAGCAGTAAAGGAAGTAGAGAGGGTAGTCATGACTTTAATCGGACACCAAGGAAGCAAGTGCCAAAGAAGAGTGCTTTGCTTAGGATTCAGAAGCCTAATCATAGGAATAGAGATGGCGAGAGAGTGCACTATTCGGGTTATATTGATGATACCAAGTCTAACTCCTTTCGGGGGAAAGATCAGAATCTCCATTTGAATCAAATGATGGTAGAGGAAGTGAGAGAAGGAAGCCCTGTCCAACTTGATGTATCTTTCAAGTCCAATTCCCTTGTAGCCAAGGCGATAGTGACTCCTCCTAATTCTGGGCGCATTCCTTCTACAAATTTGACACCTAGGAAGAGTAAAATGAGGGAAGTACTGACACTAACTAAGGATTTTTCAAGTTCATCACTTGCAAATTCCAATGATAGTGGTGAAAAGTTGGATAGTTTAACAGGTGTTCCAAATGATATACCCAGTTCTGACAATGTCTTAAAACAATCCAAAGAAAAAATCACATCTTGTCGTAGTAAATGTAATGGTAAGATTTCTCATTCTGGTTCTGGTTTGGCCAATGCTTTTATTGTAAAAGGTAGAGTTGTGGGATCTTCAGAGGGTCCTGTTTCACACAAAGGTGGAAATAATACTTCTGGTTCACCGCCATCATTATTCGTTGCAGGGAAGAAAAAGACAGTGAAGAGAGTTATGAAGAAAGTTGCAAACTCTAGTTTGAGTTCCTCAAATTTACAGCCAGCAAAAAGATCTAGGGAATCTGTGAAAGAAGATAGTTTTGCCAAGGGTCTACCTGATCCTTTGGAGCCTGAAGATGGTACTGTTACGGTTTCAATTGATGCTAAAGCTTCGCAGCATTGTTCAAATGGAGTTGCTGCGAAATGCAGAGATTTAAAAGAGGAGGCATTTGTTGAGCATACGATGTCAGAAAAAGTTGTCCCTGAATCAAGTAGGTTAGGTGAACCCAAATGCAAGAGAAAGAAGGTTGAATCAACTCCTTTGCTGCATTCTGCAAGTGGGGAAGAAACCAGATTATTGGAGAATTTAGGAAGTATTAATTCTAGTGCAGACTTGCATATGAAAAGGGATACTTTCTTGCTTGAGGACAATCCTGCTAAGGAATCCCCAGAGGTTTTGCTTTCTATAGAAGAAAATGCTACCTCTGGTTTAGTAAATTCTGAGGAAACTAAATCATGTAATACCACTGTGGGCCTTGGCAGTGAATTATTTGAATCCAAAGAGAAGACTGTTTGTGATATTGAGGGTAAGAGTGATGTTCATAAACAGACTTGTACAGGTTTGACTAGTTCATTGGTTGAGAATGATATCGTGGACCGGTGTGTAAATGTGAGTGTTCCCATAGGTAGGGGTGAAATTTCCAATCCATCAAAGCCAGATACAGCTGAAATTCAGCATGATGCCTCAGTTGCAGAATGCTTTGAAGAGAAATTAGATTCTGTTGTTGGTTGTAACACTAGCTATACTAATTCAAATAATCATAAGTTTTCCAGGAATGAGAATGTGGACACTATTAGCGAGAAGCAATCTCCATCTGACTCTTTATCGGTTAAGAGTATGACAGTTGGAGCTATGATTTCTTTATGTGGGAATGGGGAAGATATATCAGATGTTCAGAAGAATAGTCAAAAGTTAGAGTTTTCTAGGTCAGAGGTAAGTGACGGACATGTAGGTCCTCAAAATTTAGTCAGTTCTGTGAATTCAGTGGATACCACCTTGAGGTTATCTTGTAAAGATCCTATTCCAATTGAGCGTATAATTTCTAGTGATACGTTTGTGGATGTTGGTTTTCACCCTCGTAAAGAAAATGTTGTTGATGGTATGCATCAGATCAGTATCTCAGAGTCTGAGATTTCAATTAGCAGCAGTGTCAACATTGGTTCAGACGAGCCTTCACCAAGGATTAAAAAGAAAAGAAAAATCTCTGCATCACAATTGGAATTCACCAGTCCAATAGCATCCGATGTTAATAAACAACCATCAATTGCACCTTTGCCCACTTCATGTTTTAAAGTGCCCTTCAGTTCTGTTGATGGTCAAGAACAGCCAAAAGAGGAGATTACAGCATCTTGCATGGATTCTACTTCTATTATGTATCTAACTGAAAAGGAGACCCCCTTTTTGCCTGATAATACTTCAAGTGGGAAATATTTGGATGCTTTAGCTTCAGTTACAAATCCCTTCAGAGGGGTTCCTTCTTATCCACTTGTTGAATTGACTGATCCAAACGTGCCGTCTTCCCTTCCATCAGATTTGAAAGGTGAACAGGTTACAAATGCAAGTCCAATTATGTCTGACTGTAGCCATCAAAGTGGTTTTATGGATATAGAAAGTATTAATAGAGAAAATATGGACACGAATGCAGCAGAACAACAAGCTTTGGCTGAAAATGGAGCTACTCGTTGCAAAATTTCTTTAGAGCTTCCTAATCGAGAACTAGATGAAAGATTGCCCAGTACAGGTTCCACTGATGCAGAGAATGAAAGTTATGTTGGGGAGAAAACTGATTTGTATTTTACATTGAACAACTTACCCAAGACACTGTCCAATGTGGCTTCCCTTGAAAACTTGTCTGATGTCCCAAGCACCTTAATTGACCAGAAGCCAAGTGAAAGGATTACTGATGGTGATATACTTCCTATTGAGGAGCTTGAAATTGAAGGTGGCATTAAATTATCTAGGCCTGGTTCATGTTCACAGAATGCCAATCTGTCTTTAGGCTCAGATCATATGGTGGAAAGTGGTCTCTCACTTTTCAAGAAAAGAGGTACTTTGCAATCACATACTTTCAATAGTTCTTCTGCACAATATACCTCAAGCGGAGAATTATATGGGATGAAAAACCAGCTTAGTCATGGAGCTTCAAGAGTTTATCCAGGTCGCTCCTCTTTTTATACAAGTGGTTCAAAAGTTGTGTCCTCTTCAGCACAAAGCAGAAAACCTAGAACATGGCGACGAATTGATGCAAATACTGCTTCTGCATCATCTGGAAACAAGTTATTCTTGAACAGTGTCTCTTCACTGAGCCACCTGCCTACTAGAATTTCTAAGTCTCCGACCACCTCTTACATTCGCAAGGGTAATAGTCTTGTTAGAAAACCTAATTCAGTTGCTTCTCAATCACAAAACTTTCATGGTTCAAATTCTGTGCAAAAGCTATCCTCTTTGGGTACAAATGAAGTGAAGAAAAATTTTGGATCTGACATTAGAACAGATCCAATTACTGGGAAAACAGGGGGAGCAAATGCGCTGTTTGAGAGGCCGAAAACTCCTCCATTACCCAATATCTCAAAAATTCCCAGTCGCACTACCAATTGTGTGGGAGATATTGTTTCTTCCCTATTACCAGAGCCTCTTCACAATGTTTCCACTCAAACTACATCAGAGCCTATAAAATCTGCTAAGATTAATGATGCATCTAAGTCTTCTGAGGTTGTTTTGAACAATCCAGAAACCGGAATTGAAATTGTCCAAGTTGACAATCTGGAGTCAAAGAGTGAGCTAGTTGATGGGATTGTCACGTCTTCAAATGTCAACAACACAAGACTTGTGGAGCGAAAATTGAATCATTTAGTAGCAACTTCAAGTGCCTATGATAACACCATGTTAACTTCCGATGGTTATTACAAGAGAAAGGAAAATCAGCTAATTCGGACTTCGGCTGAAAATCAAATCATTCAGAAGATCAACATGGCTGACAATCCCACTGCTGATGAACAAAGTGCTCTTAACGTTGGTTCAAGCAGAAGTTTCAGCAGGAGAACATCACGAAAGGGTATGCTTGATGATTTTGAAGATAAGTATATGTGGCATATAATTTGTATGTTTGGCAGGCTTTTGTTGCTTATTCACCTTTTCCTTCTTAAATCCTCTTTTTCATATGCTTGCAAGCCTAGTTGCCACTATAAAGTTTTACAAATTTATACTCTCAATAGGTTACAGGTGTGCTTACTGAAGAATGGTTATTAGGAGCAACCCTTTTATTGTTGTTGTGTTAAATCAGTTTACTTAAAACAAAATTCTATGCTCCCCTTTCTGATACATTTTTTCCCTGAAGTCTAAATGTGGATATAAATGGAGATTTTTCTTGTAGGATGTTTATTTAATTCGAGCAAGTTTGGTGTTTTTTCAATGCATTTGTACCGAAGTCAATGTTCATGTACATGCACTCTTCAAGTTGTTTGTCTCTTCTTTATCTTTGCCGTGTCTGACATAAGTTTGTCTTTATGAAAAGAGAAAAGTACCCTGAAGATCTCTTTTCTGCTTCTTGTATCCTATCTAATAGAAAGCTTGATGCATCCTAATTAATCAATCTACTATATAGTGACAGCATGATATTCAGGTTCTTTTACTAATATACTCTTGATGAATGAGAATGAAGTAAGCATAAACATCCTTTTTGAATAATCTAATTTCATATTATGATACTATTACTGGAGAAACTAAGACTACTTTGCTGTCCTTTTGCAGTTGGGCTGAAGAGTCGTAAACACTCAAAATTCTCCTTGGTTTGGACATTGCATGGTGCAGAAACATCAAAAAGTGAGGGAAATTTGTTGTATCGGCAGAAACCATTGTTTCCTTGGAAAAGAACAACACACTGGAAAAGTTTTGTGCCAAGTTCAGCTTTGGGTTCCACTTATGGTCCCTTGTGTTCAATGGGGTATCTATATTGCTTATATACTGTGCTTCATTTTTCTGCAGCTTCTTTTCATCTATCATTTCTGCAGCTTCTTTTCATCTATCATTTTTGTGCATCCTCGAAACAAATTGTGATACATGATGTTTCTTCATGGTAGAAAATTGCTGTTGTTGAGAAATAGGGATACAGTCTACACAAGATCAAAGCATGGATTTTCACTTCGAAAATCTAAGGTTCTAAGTGTTGGTGGCTCTAGCTTAAAATGGTCAAAATCCATTGAAAGACGTTCAAAGAAAGCAAATGAGGTTAGTTGTGACAAAGGCACCCAAATAATCTTCTGCTACTGTTATATTCTTTCTTTGACTTCCAGATCAACAACTTTGAAATACATATGATAATTTATCTGCAAGTGGATAGGCTTCAGGTTCTTTAATCGTTCACATTTTTCTCATATCTACAGGAAGCTACCAGGGCTGTTGCTGAAGCTGAGAAGAAGAAAAGAGAACTAGGCAATGCTGCAACTGTTGTTACTGGGACAAAGCATAAAAACAGTTCTTCTAGTAAGTCAGCTCAGAAATGCTCCCGTTAGGCTGTTGTATTGGGGTGCAGAGGCATATAGACCTTAATTGTGGGTTTAGGATATAGTATGGACCTCAATTCCTTTTGCTCATAGTAATACAATAAATTGCAATTGCAGGAGAACGCATATTCCGCATTGGTTTTGTCCGCTACAGAATGGATTCCTCAAGACGAACTCTTCAGAGGATACCAAGTGGTACTAATATTTATATCTCTTTGATAATGCTTATGACGTAGCTATAAAGATTTTTTTTTTTAAAACTTCTTCTTGACCTCCTTTTCTAACTTCTCGGTATTTTTGGGGCTGCTTCTGTTTGCAACATTCTTTATTATATAATTGTGATCTTCCTTCTTCTATGACATGCATTACTTGTTTTGTGATCCATATTATTTTTCTGTCATTCAAGGTCTATATGATAGCATTTCTTGCAACATTTCCTTGAACAAATGGACTGTATTGTTCCTATGATCTTTGACCTTGAGCTGAGATCTCAGTTTTGGGATTCATGCTCAATCAACTTTTTCGAAGGAATGTTTTTCTTCATTTAGAATTGAAAATTAGATCCATGTCCTGAAGCAGTGAATCTTCTTTCTTTGCTGTTGCTTGTGGGTGTAGTTACTTGGGCTGCATGTACTTCTTTTGAAGCTTATGAGTATGCACTAAATTGGTCTAACAAGTTATTGTAAATTTTGAAATGTAGATGACGAATCACCATTAACTGCAGCTGGTCAAAAAGACAAGGATGGCAAGCGAACATATGTCCCAAGCAGATTAGTTATTGGAAAGAATGAGTATGTGCATTTTTGTGTTGCATGCCTCAGTGCTAGTTGACCAGCTGATTTGGAAGTATAGTAGCTATGGTGTTTTTACTCAGTTTAGTCACTGTAAACGGATTGGCAGGTATGTTCGAATCGGCAATGGTAACCAGCTTATTAGAAATCCGAAAAAGCGGATTCGCATTTTGGCAAGTGAGAAGGTCCGGTGGAGCTTGCATACTGCTAGATCACGATTGGCTAGAAAACGGAAGTATTGTCAATTCTTCACAAGATTTGGAAAATGCAACAAAGATGATGGGAAATGCCCTTATATTCATGATTCATCCAAGATTGCTGTCTGTACAAAGTTTCTAAATGGTTTATGTTCCAACAACGACTGCAAATTGACTCATAAGGTTTATAAAATTTGTGCTTATCTATCTTGAGTGATGGCTGATATATCCTTGCTGCTGATACGAGTGTGATTATGTCTCTACAGGTCATTCCAGAAAGGATGCCAGATTGTTCTTACTTTTTGCAAGGTACCGTTTCGAATTTTGGGCTTATTGAACTTATTGGTTTAAATGAGTAACAATTATCTGGCTAATTAGCTGCAGGTCTTTGCACCAATAGAAGTTGTCCATATAGGCATGTACATGTCAATCCAAATGCCTCTACGTGCGAAGGATTTCTCAGGGGCTATTGTGCTGATGGCAATGAGGTATTGACTTATTCTGACACAAAGTTCTTTATGTTTCTTTCTGTTGTAGTAACTTATTCAATTGAAAATAAATTATGCTAGGTAAGCCTCGGTTGTGATGCTGGCAATATTTAACATATTTGTTGGTTTTAGATTCTAACTGAACTGATTGTTAGCCAAAATCTAGAAAGTATAATTCAGCTTTGAAAGTGGGATACATAGCCCACACCTTTTTTTTACTACAGTTATAGAGCAGCTGCCGCAATAATGTGATATTTTGTCTGATTAACCCTGTCCGTAATATATATATTATGAATTTTAAGCTCAGACATTATAGACTGCAAAATTTTGTGATATAAGGAAACAAACCAGATCTTTCCATAGTTTTTACTTGATTTGTTTTTCTTTGATCAAGCTAGGCACTTTCCTTAGCTTTTTATGCTATTTCTTCTTGGAAGTTACTTCTCTGCAAACCTCAAGTTTAGATCGTAAGTATTATTTTGTGATCTTCTAATATTTGCAAGGTGATGTAGAAATGGAAAATCCTGTTGCTTTTTTCCCCATCTAACTGACAGTAAGCCCTTCCATACCCCATCTGCAAACTACTGGCCAGAACAGGGCACTGCAACTTTGGGCATGTGACCGACCATCGATTATATTGCTTATTTGAAGGCTTTTTTGGGGGGGTGGGAAGTGGGTGGCATGGCACAGGGCAAAATCATATTTTGATGCTTTTATATATATGGCTTTTGTTCTTAGCATTACAAAGTTTATTTTTGTTATGTTATTGTTTAATGCTCTCTCTCTCTTTCTCCAACTGCAACAATCTCTCACAAACTTTTGAGTGTGTAAAATGGAATATAACTCTGGAATACAGTGTCGGAAGAAGCACAGCTATGTCTGCCCCATATATGAGGCGAAAGGATCCTGCCCCCAAGGGTCCAAATGCAAGCTTCACCATCCCAAGAACCGAAGTAAGGGAAAGAAAAGGAAGCAATTGCAGCAAAAGAATAATTCTCAAGGCCGATACTTTTGTACAATTAACATAAATGGATCTGAGCCTGGAATTGTTGTTTCTGAAAGGCACTCACTGCTAGGTAATGGGAGCTCTACTGATTATATTAGCCTTGACGCTAGTGATGTAGACATGGAAGAGGACGATACAACTGAAGGGCAAACAACATTTAGTGAAAAGAATGCGACTGATTCAGTATTAGATCTTGATTTGCTTACTAAACCAATTCGTATAATGAATATCTGATGACTGGTGAGAAATCAACAAAACTAATGGGTGGCGGAGGAATTCAATTTGTAGTATGTGGATGTGGATTTGTGGTTGAGAATTGAACAAAGCTCAAATAAAGCTGTTGAGTGAAGGAGAAGTTCAATTTAGTTGTATGTAGTGCTGCTAGTCAGGTTTACTTTCGGCTGGTTTAGATGGCGTTTCTTTATCATTTCTTCTTGAGAAATGTTAGGCCTGGATGGAATAGTTATAGTTAGGATATAACTTGATAGGTTTTCCCTTCCTTTTCATTGCTGTATACAAAAAGCTTTTGCTCTTGTTTCAATGATCTTGTATAGGAACAATTTCCCCTGTATCCATTTCTTACAGTACATTGTATAAAGCTTAGAATTAATACAAGTAATTTTGACAAGCATCTAAATTACGTTGACTGAGTTGAGCACGTAAAGTACATTTCTTACAGTATGTTCATTAAAGCATGCTCTGGTTATGCATGGGTCATTCGTTGGTCGTGGTGCCTGTTGAGTGGGTGGACGGGAGTGGTTGGCGTTCAACAGTTTTGGATATTTGGCCCCCGTGAACAAAAGAAGCAAAAAGAAAAAGGGCATTAAATTAAATGTCTGGAGAAGTTTCTGTGTCACCTAGGGCCAAGATTCTTGAGATGTAAAATGATCAAACATCTGAAAGTAAAGTTGTACTACCAGAGGATTTAGTCTCTGCAAAGCTACATTCTGATTTAACGCATTTTCTGAGATAAAACCTTCCGTTGTCTCTTATTACAGCTTGTGGACTAAAAGCTGAATCTTGAATTATGGGAAAGTGATTTTCTGACATAGAGATGGAGAAAACTTTATGCTTGGTAGTTGACTGTCAATTTTATTACTTCTGTTCGCGACATCCAATTAAGCAAATCGATCTTGTCAAAGAAAAAGAAAAACAACAAAAGGTACGTCTCATTCTCCACCTTGGACGTTCCAAGATCTCAGGAAGTTTAAAAATTTTAGTTGCAAAGGAACAAGTTAACAGAATTTGCATTGCACCTCATTGAACTGGCATCAACTGATAATCTCAGCAACTTCATCTAAAATGGCTTGGTCAAACCTCTCCACAACGAGGTGGCTCGGATGCGGAAGAGAAAGTAAGAAAGAAAACGCTCTTCTCCATTTCAGCTCAACAGCAAGAAATGCACCTTATAATTATCTTTGGAACTCCTCTTTAAAAAACTATATTTCAACAAAAATTCCTTTTATGGAAAAATTAAGGCCTAGAAACATAAATTTAGTAAAAAACATGCTTTATCTACAAGAATCAACTAAATATAAAGGTGAAAGACCAGTTAAACCCCAAAGGAAACTTAAGAGCAAGAGCATGAGCAGAGCAGAAAGTATGGGGGAAAATGGCCGAGCAAGTGTCACTTGGCACGTCAGAACCTATTCTGCTCCCCTTGAACATGGCAGTCCGATCAAAGCAGACGGATAAGCTTACCCTATTATTTATCTCACAATTGGCTTGTGGGGCCTGATTACACTTGCACTTCGGCTTACTCTTTACTTCCAGGAGCTGTTAGATTATTACGAGGTACAATAATGTCCAATATTTTCTTTATGATAGCTAATCAATCTATGTTCGAGGCCTGGAAGTGGGATTAAAGCTTTATCCGCTTACAAATGGCAAGACTTAAAACTAGCCATCCACAAATTACTCCTCCATGGCTCAAGGCAATATGAACTTTATAGCTATTGAGCTTAGTTTTTGTTGTTTTCACCTTCGATGTGTTCAAGGACCCCGTAGCACTGCCCTATAGTTATGCACAAACTTCCCTTCTGGACCACAGTTTCAATGGACTGACCATAGTGCGTGTTTAGAAGCTTCGCTGATACGGAGGGAGAGGCACACAGACACCGGCAACCTATCAGCCTGTTAGAAGATAAGTGCAGGACCATCCTCGTACTGAACTTCTCCAAGGCACGTAACACTTGGTAGAAGTGTTACTTCTGCTCACTGCAGTAGCATCCCACAGATGCACATGTAAAGCCAAATATCTAGATTACACTTTGCACTTATATTATAATATTGATCGGAGGTTGCAATGGATCTTTGTTTCAAGCGATCGACTACGGTGCACCATTGACATAAGGCTGATTGGTTCAGACATGGAGCACCACATCAGGAAGCCGTTTTATGATACAAGCAAATCAAATACAACATAAACGTGATGGGAAAGACCTGCATTCTGCCTTATGATTATGATCAGCTTCCGGGCATAAAGTTTTAAGATTCATGCTTATGAGAAATTACGAAAACAGCAAAATAGGCAAACATTTAGATGGTCTTGAAGGTGTCAAAATTTGGTTCGTGACCTGTTCCAGCATGCAACCAAAAAGTCGAAGACTAAACAGATGGTTAGCAGTAAAGCCAAGCTACATCACTGTTAACACTCACTACAGCTGATGCAGCACGAGTGTCTATCCTGAAATTTCTTTTCTTGTTAGATTTGGTAATCTAGTCAACGGATATTGAAACCGGGACTTCCAGATTAAATCCTAGTTACTGAGGCAGCACTTCCAAACATGAGAAATCCAACCATGGCTTAAACACTCCATTATGAGCCACCCTCTGCAAGAACATGGAAGAGAAAGCGGCATCAATAATTCTTATCTAAATAAAAAAGATTACAAAGAGATCTTCAAGGAATAAGCAGAACAAGTATATAGAAAATATGGTTCATGGTTAGGATTCAGACTTTCTTTCTGGGGAAGCGAGTTGTGTAAGCAAGTAAAACCAAGTACCAGCATAGCATTGTAGATGTCCTTGGGATATGCAAGCACTGTGCTTAAAACTAATTCATGATGAAAAGCCAATAATCAACAAGTTAAGATTAGCATTTTTTTGGATTCCATCCTATCACGTGGTCCAATAGGTTGGGCCATTGATATTTTATTTTGGTGCATTAATGAGTTGCTAAGATGATTTTCACATAGTTTCAGCACCAAATGACATGATGATTTTCACATAGTTTCAGCACCAAATGACATAATAATATGCAATGTAAAGCAAAAATACAGCTGTATGACGTAAAAACTCACCTGCAACCAATAGAAAAATCCGCGCAATAGGTTCAAGACCTTAGGCTTATTATTTTCAGATGAATCGATTATTGCTGCAAGATCTACAAGCTCATAAAGAACACTGTTTTTATTTTGGCTGTAATGGTGCTTAACTAAAATCATAAGAGATAATTATGCATTCACCCAATGTAATAATAGATAGCTGAATCTAATGGAAATGATGCATGTGTTTTGATTCCAGCACAAAAGACTATTATGCTTCAATGATTAACCTGTCCTAGGACTTCCTAAAACCTAACCCTTTGGCAACAATGATGAAAATTTAAATATAAAAAAGGAATTATCAACATAATATCTAGAATAAACATATTTTGGTTGTTTGATGTTTACAGAAACATTCATTATTGAGATAAACACTGATTAAAAATAGCAGTACCACGATGTTGATCTAGATATGACTTTCCAGGGCCAGGAAGTTGAAATTGTTTCGGTCCACTACGCAATTCTTTGTCTCGGACCACCTTCCTTTTGAGGGTAGCTTCATTTAAAAGATCTTGATACTCCTTTTCATCAAAAGGCTTTTCCAGGATTTCCATAACTCCATCTCTAAACCGCAGACAACTTTTTCCAATGGAATTTTCGATGCTCTCATCACTTTCAACCTTGCATTGCAAAACGGTACAAATAAGAAACCAACTTACTTAAAACATGAAATGAAATCTGTTATAACAATAGATAACAACTTGGGGAAGCAAAAGGAAATAGGAAAGAGGAAAAGTTTGAGGAGGAAATGATACATACAAGTATATATTTTGAGGTCACGAATGGGGTATGAGCATCATCAGAGAATGGATCGACATCCACTACAATCACTTCTGAATCCACTGAACTCTCTTCGTACTTTTCAAGTACCATTTCTTTCCCATATTTAGGTGCAAACACCACATAACTCCCTTCTTGTCTCACACAATTCAAAAAGTTCCGGTATGTTTCATCTACCACATCCATATTCTCAATCTTAGAATTAACAGAACCAAGAACCCTTGCACTGGACCTATTGCTGACATGGTCATTAAGTTCAGATGAAATTGGATCCAATACAAACTTTTTCATCTGTTCTTCAACCACTAAATTTTCTGTTACTCTGGTCAAAACCCCTCGAGTTCCCATTTTATCTCTTCTTTTGCGCTCCTTCCTTTGTCTTTTCGATTCATGGCAGCTCCGGAAATCTCTTTCATCATTTGTTTGTTTACTGGCCTGAAAAGTCCCCATTGCCTTTGGATTCTCTACAGTGCCACTTTCATATTGCTCATTACATGCTTCATAACCGACAATTTCCATTACCCCATTAATCGTGGGAGCCTCAAGAAAATAAGAATCTCCATTTTGTCTCAGCTTCTCAATGTACATTTTATAGTGAGGGTCCATATCATCACCAGCATCATCATTATGACTATCATCATGATCAGCATCATCAGCAGCAATCATATCAATGTTTTTCATGACCCCAGAACCAATAAAATCATCAACATTTTCAGAAAACGCAACTTGCATAAAGTAATTGTCAATAGATACAGCATTACATGTAGCAAATGGAGGAACGTAGGCAACATTATCATCAAGAGCCACATCACGTACAAACCCACCAGTAACAACCCCCTTGCTGGTATGACTATGTTCTACAATCTCAGTAACAACAACACCGGTACTACCAGTATTTGATGTACCACACTTCTGAACATCCACAAGATTGCAGAAACATCCACAGTCAATATCCACCTCTTCTCTCTCTTCTTCGTTATTATGGGTATGCCCCCCTCCATTTTCGTTGTGAATACTACATTCCTTCGCAAGCTGTTTGGAATCCAAAGCACTGCAGAACAACCCGTGGTCAATATCCAATCCTTCACTACTAACTCTATTATTATGCGTACGTTCTCCTCTATTTTCATCATCGATGTGAGAAAATTTGCTTATCGGGGAAGTACTTGCAACTTTATGAATTTCGCCCACATTGGCCCTGGAACCAACATCCTCAAACTTTCCTTCTTCTGCGTCAACATCATTCTGGTCACACTTAACTGAGGGGATTTTGGTTGGAGCTTGGTCACATTCACCCAAGGACTGGCTGAAATCAAGATGGGCGTGGTTTTCACCGCCATCATCATCATCGTCATCAAGTAGAATATAATCCACTCCTGCAACTTCTGCTAGAGCCATATTACAATTACTGAGACCATAATTTCGTTGTGAACGAAGTTTAGAACTCTGCAAGGCAACGCTCCGTCTCCTCAACCGCCTTGCCAACCTTGGATCATCATCCTCAACATCTACAGCTACTGGCGGTGGCGGATCACTGGCTCTGTTCTTCTTTCGTTTCATCCTCTCCAGCCAAAAACAATGATATAAAGAGAAAAGACGCAAATTTTCTTTGAACACTTCCGATCCTTGGCCAAAAATGTTCCTGCTTTAAAGCAAAGAAAAGAACAACAAAGAAAAGGCACCCGTAAACTGCAACATTAGACTAAGTCACTAACTCATATCATGCAAAAAGAAGAAAAAGACAATTCAATCTTCCCATACAAAAACAGCATGTGGCATGGGCACCGAGTTTAGAAAATCAGGAATGATGATATGCAAAAGCACAAATCTTTTTCTTTTTTGAACAGTCACATGCTCGCATTATTGCTTTATTTGAGGGAAACCAAACAGAGAATTGAGGGACTGAAGAGGCGTTCCTTACCCGCCAAAAACGAAAAAGAAAAACTTCAAGCTTTAACGAACAAAGCCTGCCTCGTAGTCGTAGAAGAGAGAGCACGGGTCCAGTGGAATTGGAGAGTGACTGACACCCAGATTTTCGAACTATAAGACACGGACAGAGACAGTAGTAGGATGATCGAGGGAGAGTGGAGGAGTGGAGGGTTGTGCTGTGTTTATGCAATATGTGGACCCCACTTTGACCTTCCCTGGACCCTCTTTCCCTTTCATCTCCATGCACTCTAAAATAGCATAGCATAAGCATATTACTAGGAACATTCTTTTATGAGTATTAGAAGGATACAATTTGTGTCAACTAGAACTAGATTCCCTTTCTATGTTTATATATAGTTGTGATTCGATATATCAGGCCATGATCAGCTTTGAAATTTTGGATAAAATTCAACTTAAACTACTTTTTATTTATTAATTTATATTACTATGACATGCAAAAAAATATCTCATTCACTTATTTGGCTCTCTTAGGAAAGCAAAATATAAATCTTTTTTTTGTTATTCTTTATAAAGTTGCTTCATTTTATTTTTTTAAAAAATAAAAATAAGTTCTACTTTCCTATTTACCGGAATGGGCTCTGAGTAAGCGCCCTAATTATCCTTATCTGAGACCAACCCCCCGAAATTTTAGGAGCGTTATCTGCAAAAGCAGCTTGCTTTTTCATTGACTATGATAAGATGAAGATCTCTTAGAAAGATATTTTATAAAAGAAAAGATTATTCTTTTAGGCTAAATTATTGGGGCGGGCCTTTTGTCTCTGAAAGAAAAGGAGATTGTGAGTGAAGCATATTCTTGAGTTGAGAGATAAGCATGTGGCGTAAATATTAAGGGAATAATAAGGACTTTATAATATGCAATAGTTACAACAAACAACCTTAAGTTACCAAGTTGAAGGTTGCTTTGCTGTCCTAAGTGTGGGGGCCCATCACAACTAACGGTTACTCTCTGCTCCTGTTATTTTTCGGTTTTATATACCAACACAACACGAGCACTACACTCCACAGGTTGAATCCAGAGATCTCACGTTACTTGCTTCCCTTCTCTCTTCTTCTTCTTCTCCACCTCTCCCTCCAATGGCTTCCCAGCTAGCCCAAGCTCTCGCCAATCTCACTTTCACTGACGTTCCCAATCTGCACAACAACCTCCACCTCCTCTCCCCCCAACAGGTAACCATATATACTCTCTACACCACCAAACTTTTTTTTTTTCTTTGTGTTGATTGATTTTTGTGACGGTGGTTGTCTGTAGGTTGAGCTGGCGAAGATGCTGGTGGAGATGGGGCAGACTCATCTGTTTGAGCATTGGCCCGACCCTGGCGTCGACGATGACCAGAAGAAAGCTTTTTTTGATCAGGTATCCTTTTCCACATTCTATTCATTTTACTTCTTTTTTTTTTCCTTTTTGCACTTAGGTTTCCATTTGGACTGTTTTGTTTGTTCGTTTTGTTTTTGTCATATAGTTGGTTGGATCTGCTAGAATGGAAATTGTGAAGTGAGATGGCGCGTCTGTGTTCCGGAAATATGAACCCTTTGATATTTAATCTTTAGTTAGCTGTCTTAGTTTTTTCTTTTTTTTTAATAATTTTTTTCCCGTCGTTGAATTCTCATGGAGGTAAACACAAAGATTTAGATTTTCTTGGGTCTAGGTTCCATTAGAGGAAAGCAAACAAGAAATAATTTTCTTCACTTGAAAAGTACAAACAAATGACTTACTTACAAATCAGATATTAATTACATTTCCATGATAAATAGTCTTTTTTCTTTTCTATGTTGTAATTGAAAATCAATATTGTATATTTCGATCTTTTGAGCCTGAAACTAACACTTCTACATTCCTCTAACTACAATTTGATTATGTGAAAGAAAGGAGAATTTGTAGAAAAGGTTCCTCAATAGAAATCTTCCACGAGCAACTTCTAAACTCAATTTGTTTGTGGAAGGTTTGTGGTTCAGTTGTTATGATTCTATAAATCCGTGAGTCAATGGCTATGCTTCTATTTGTCCCTGCAGCAGACTGATTGTTTTGCAGTGAAACTGAAACCCCATTTGCTGTGTTTATGACTATTCATATACATATTATGTCTAGGTAGCTCGGCTCAATTTGAGCTATCCTGATTGTTTTGCAGTGAAAGTGAAACCCCATTTGCGGTGTTTATGACTATTCATATACATATTATGTCTAGGTAGCTCGGCTCAATTCAAGCTATCCTGGAGGTTTGACATCATATATTAGAACAGCTAGGGAACTCCTTGCTGACTCAAAAGCTGGAAGAAACCCTTTTGATGGCTTCACACCTTCTGTAAGTGATTGGATTTCTTGTCATGGACTTGGTTTTATTTTTCCAAAGGGTTGTTGATGGTAGGCCAAGAAAACGCTACATTTTAAAACTGCTAACTTTGTTGTCTAACTATGGATTTCCAACATTTCAGAGTGTCTTGCTGGTGTTGTTTCCGTTGTCTTTAATTTTTGTAGCCTTTGTATACAGAACTAATACCTTTCCGGATATGTTATTTAGTAAAGAATATGAACAGCATAAAATGGACAACTTGAACCTCTATGATTGTTGATTTTGAAGGTCCCAAGCGGTGAAAACCTGACCTATGGCGATGAGAACTTCATCAGGTATGAGGAGATAGGTGTCAGAGAAGCCCAAAATGCTGCATTTGTTCTTGTCGCAGGTGGACTTGGGGAGCGTCTTGGATACAATGGAATAAAGGTGACTAGTCTGTCTTACAATGCTTGTGTTGTTAATTTACTACTTCTCCCATATAGTATTGTAAACCCTTGCTATTTTTTTCTCTGGGTGGAAGTTATCTATCAACTAAAATAAACTTTTGCTGGTTATATATTTGTCTGCATTTCCATTCTGATTTAGTCATTTTACTTTTTCTTTGTCTCAATATGATCTGCGCATTTGCTGTCTTTTGCTAACCTGTAATTCCCATTGCTAATTCATGGGTGTCTTCACAACTTGTTTTTCTTTGACTTCTCTTTGCTGTACAAATAGATTGAGAAGTAATCATAAAAAAGGGAATATATCTCCTTGTGCATTGCTTCACATATTATTAGAAACTTATGCATGACAGGTGGCTCTTCCAGCAGAGACTACAACGGGAACATGCTTCTTACAGCACTACATTGAAAGTATCCTGGCTCTTCAGGAAGCTAGCTTTAGACTGAACCAAGGTTCGTGCCCTGGACTGAACCATATGATATTTCATTATGGTTATTTTGATGCATATTTTGCTCTCAGCATAATCTTACCCTTCCATACAAAAAGGGAAAAAAAATAGGCAATTTATTTTAACAAATTTTGTTAAGTCGGTAGAAGTGACATTGTGATTCTTTCTGTAATCTGATACTTAGTTGATCCTTCATAACGAGTTCATATCTAGCCTAATTTTGTCATCTTTGAGTTTTTTTAAAATTAGAATTGGTTTAATCCTTTATGTGTTATGTTTTACACTTTCCTTAGAAATCATAGGTTGATGATTTCACACTAAATGCTTGGATATTTAGAACTAATTGTATTTTAACTTGCAGGAAATCATCAAAAAGTGATTCCTTTTGCAATTATGACCTCAGATGACACCCATGCACATACCTTGAAACTTCTAGAATCAAATGCTTACTTTGGAATGAGACCATCACAAATAAAACTTCTTAAGCAGGTAAGGGACTATCCGTTACTTGACAGTTTGTCAGTGTCTAATGACAAGATGTGTCTAAATCAAGTGATGGCTAAGCATTTTCTCAGGAAAAAGTTGCATGTTTGGGAGATAATGATGCTAGGCTGGCTCTGGATCCAAACAATAAGTACCAAATTCAGGTAATTATCTGGTGTATTTAACAATCTAATATAGAAAAAACTTGATATTGTAACCTTTTTTTGTCTCCTCTTAACTATTTTTCCGGGTGTCACAGACGAAACCTCATGGGCATGGCGATGTGCATTCACTTCTTTATTCAAGTGGCCATCTCAACGAATGGTACGAAGTTTATCTGTATACCCATGTAAAAATTAAGGACTTTGATCATGCCTTTTCCATTGCCTTCTTGACCTTGCTTTCACATCTTGAATTACTGTGTAGAAACAATTTAATATTGTATATATGTAACCTGGAAACCAATTGATTGTTTGCACTCACATTGCAACTTTTATGTTTAGTCTTTGTTGACAAGCTTGCATGTGTATGTAGTCATCATGTTGGATGACTTTCTTAAAAATAACTATTGCTTTTTGTATCAATGATTGACCACAGTTCTGTTTTTTAATCATTTCTCCAGGCAGAAAGCTGGTTTAAGATGGGTTTTATTTTTCCAAGATACAAATGGACTTCTATTCAAGGTATGATTGTCGAAATGCATCACGACATGTGGTTTGTGTCCCTTACATTTTTTGCTAGAGCTTCATTTTATTGAAAATTCAAAATCTTACTTTTCTAATTTGACAAATGTCTAGGCAATTCCAGCTTCAATAGGTGTCAGTGCTTCCAAAAATTACCATGTTAACTCGCTTGCTGTTCCTCGTAAAGCTAAAGAAGCTATTGGAGGAATTACCAAGCTAACTCATAATGATGGTACTTTCTGCTAATCATTTAAAGAGATAAGGACCTTGATCTTTTTTCAGGCAAATAATAATTGTTAATGTTCTCAAGTCTATCTTTCCTCCATTTTTAATGGGTTTGTGAAGGCTACTTTTTTCTTTTAGGTGTAAATTTTCTCTCTGTTTCCTCTCCCAGGGTAAGGGTGGGAATATCTTGTCACTTAATTGCCATTCACAATTAATAAAAACATAATCTGATTACTCAGGGAGGACGATGGTGATTAATGTTGAATACAATCAGCTTGATCCCCTGCTTAGAGCAACCGGTTATCCTGATGGAGATGTAAATAACGAGACAGGCTATTCACCTTTCCCAGGAAATATAAACCAGGTAATCTTGAGCCCGGTATGTTTTGAAGTTTTTCTTTATGATGGTGCAGTAAAATCATAGGTAAAATTACTGTTGTTTGTAAATTTAGTATTGAGAGATGAAGTTACTGTTATTCCTTAATGAACAAATCACTTGTGTTTTCCATTGATTCTGGCAACTTTAAGAGAAACAGAGACATAGACATATTAGTGCACGCAAACATCAGTCACCAGTCTTCCTTACAATTGCAATAAGAGATATTTAAATGAAATAGGTTACATGAAATTGTAACGAAATGAGATGCAATGCTGCAGAGGGTAAAAAGTATCGTGCAGTGTTTATGAGAAGCAGAAAAAAAAAATTCCCTAGAATGAACATCTTTACTGTTCACAAAATTTTGGGATTAGGACATTCAAACAAGAGCATAAAGACTATAAGGCACTCTGAAAGCATGTGAAACTGATTTTGGTTCAACTTTCTTTTGCAGTTGATTTTGGAACTTGGGCCATACATTGAAGAGCTTAAAAAGACAGGAGGAGCAATAAAGGAATTTGTTAACCCTAAGTAATCTTTTGTTCTATCACTTGCTATGGTTATTTGGCCCTTCTAATTTTATGTAACCAAGGCAGAAGATGACACCTTTTCCTTATGATGCTAATATTATCATTGAACGCTTGATCTAACATGCAAGGTTGTCAAATATCAAGATCAAGCATATGCTGCTACCAAATAAGAAAAGTTTACTCTTGGTCAAGTCATGACCGTTATTCATTCTCACGGCAGGTACAAAGATGCCAGCAAAACTTTGTTCAAGTCTTCCACTCGTCTAGAGTGTATGATGCAAGACTATCCAAAAACCTTGGCACCATCAGCAAGGGTTGGATTCACGGTAATGAGGATAGAGGAGTCTGGCTTTTATAAAAATTTGGTTCTCTTCTTTTCAGATGATTAAGTAAATACTGTTCTCTGCAATCAACTAATTGGCTGATTAGGTGATGGACACATGGCTTGCATATGCACCAGTTAAGAACAACCCTGAGGATGCTGCTAAGGTAACAACTATTTGGTGAGACTAAATTGTTCTGATTAAAATATGCGAGAGCCTAACACTTTAGATAACACCCTGGCATACCAATTAAATACTAAGGTTGTAACATTCAGGAAACACTTGACTACTAGTTTTCATATGTTTGGTACCTAAAAGAGGGAGTTCCTCTGTCAAATCTTTTCTATTTCCGTCCATGTTGGGTCAATAATATAAAAAAATCTTCTTGTTGGGCCTTTCCAATATTCCCGGATAGTGTGGCTGTAATTTGTGATGAACAACCTGATCTTAAAAAGCAATTCCTTTAGATGCCTGTTGGTTGAGTAGGTTTAGACACATATTTTACAAGGGAAGTTATCTGATTGAAGTCCTTGATTCAATTTCCATCTTGATTTTTCTTTTATTTGAATGTGCTGAAGGTACCAAAGGGGAATCCATATCATAGTGCAACTTCTGGAGAGATGGCCATCTATCGGGCAAACAGTCTCATTTTCAGGAAGGTAATGCTCTTCTCTTTTATTTTCGCATGTCATGTATTGAATTCTATGCTTATATTTGCTCTTATAATCTCAATTTGATTACTTGTTAGGCTGGTGTTAAAGTGGATGATCCAGTCCAACAAGTGTTCAATGGTCAACAGGTAGAAGTATGGCCTCGCATTGTGTGGAAGCCAAATTGGGGACTCACGTTTGCAGAGATTAAAAGCAAAATTAGCGGAAATTGCTCCATTTCTCAAAGGTCAACCATGGCCATCAAGGGCCCTGACATCTTTATTCAAGATCTCTCCTTGGATGGAGCTCTTTTGGTTGATGCTGTTGAAGAAGCAGAGGTAAATGTTAGCTGTTAAGTAACTAATTTTCAAAGATATGTTTTTACTACTTCAAGAGTCATTTTCTCCTTTGAATTCCATAAAGAAGTAAAACAGAGTCCTTTAAATGAAACATGACTGAGCAGAGGAAGCCTTTGTAATTTCGAGGTAAATTTTAGCTGCTAAGTAATTAATTTTTGAAGATCTGTCCTTGCTACTTGAAGAGTCATTTTCTCCGTTGAAGCCCATAAAGAACTAAAACCATTATTTTCCCATCTATCCTTCAACAATTTGTTTTGCTACTTTTTCGTGGCAGGTTTAATGGATTCTCTCATATGACGGATATCGTTCTAGCTATTAGAACTTAGCTTTTATAAGTCCAATGCTCAGTCCCGTATTGATTTCCAATTTATTTTGGAACTTATTGATCTTTTGGCACTATTTTTATTATTGCCATCAGTGGCTGCATTCATCTTGGTTATGATGGTAGCATAAACATGGACCATGTTTTGCAAGCTATGCAAATAGTTTATGGTGAAACCAATCACCGTTTTCTGACAAAAGCATCATTTCAACAGGTAAAGGTTGGAGGTCCTATCCAGAACAAGGGTTGGATCATTGAAAATGTAGACTACAAAGATAGTTCATGCCCAGAGGAATTACGGATCAGGGGCTTCAGATTCAAGAAAGTTGAGCAGCTGGAAAAGAATTACAACGAGCCTGGCAAGTTCACATTGAATGCTTGAAACGGTCAGTCCAAAAATGATCTTTGTTTGATGCACGAATTGAAATCCAAGTGAAGAAATAAAAATTTCTGTTAATGTTGATTGAACTTAGAGTGAGTCAGGAATGGTTAAATAGAAACAAGGATGTAGCTGAGGTATAAACTTTGGTATTTCTTTTTCATAATTTTCTTAATAATTATTCTTCTTCTGGCAATAGGAATAGTGACACACAGTGTATATGTTTGTCATAAATAAGTTTTCTTCCACCGAAACAAGCAGCAACAGTGCGATGCCGACATAGACTAGCATTGTGATGACCTGTCGAAATAACAATGCTTGTCACTGTACTCTTATGGACTTGCGTAGTTCAGTTTTGTTTGACATGTTGAAAATGGATCAATCTCAGGATTTGTGAGTGAATTTGTTTGCAAATTTTCAAGCGTACACGTTTGCCATGTTCGTGCTTTTATTTAGAACTTGCCACTTTTTCTGCCGAGATGACTAATAAGTTCAAATAGTAAGTAATGAATAGTAAAGGGGTATGAACATATCTTTCATCCAGTTGTTCCGCGGCATTGAAAAACTATCACCAGACGAGTTTACTATTGCTCTCACGGCTTTTTCTTTTTTGTCGGTTAGACTTTGATTGGATTGTTATTGTGCAAAAGAAAAGGTTCTAATTTTTACCTTAAATTTGAACATAATATTATGAATGCTTTCAAATTTCTATATAAAATTTAATGTCTTCTATTTAAATGAAAGAGAGGATCTTGCCGTCCTAATGCTAACCGTGTGTACGATGAATAAGGATTTAATTAACTTAAGGAAAGTCTTTACGTTTGAATCTGTCAGATGCATTTGGAGAAATGACATACGTTTGAATAAAATCATCTATGGAGGTCCCATCCAATGTAAATTCAAGGAGAGGTTCCTTCAGAATATTCCAGTTTCTTTGAGAATCAAATATAATGTCGGCTAGGGTTTGATATCGATATTTTTTGTTAATGTAGTTGAGGTGACAGAAACAAAAAGAAAATCAGTAACATTAGACCAAGATAAGGGATACAAATGCGTACGTGTTACAATGCAGTACTTGCGAGTTCCGACAAATGAAAATCCCAGGAGTCTGGAGCACGGAGGATTCCAAGGCCTGAACAATGTAGTATAATTTTGTCTTCTATACATACATATTTATAACGATCGACTGTTCTACAAACACAATCATTACTTGCTAGTATGTGTACGACTAACAGAATCTATTGCAAAAAAGAAGGGCCGGGTCATTATCAATACGGAGACCGTTTCCGTGGGCACGTTTCATTTTCCGGCACCGGCCACGCTCTCTTTGGACATTGATGACTAAAATATTAAGGTCCAACGCCGCTTTAAGAATGTCCAGGAACACGTGGAAAGTTTGTAAGAAGCCAGCAACCTTAAAAAATAGTTGCAATTGTCTGGTAACGGCATGATATTAGAAGATACTTTATGTTGATGTTAATCAATCACCATCTAATAATAATTTGAATTATGGTAGATGTGCTTAGTCTTTGATTCAATTAAATGGTACAAAAGTTATTTCTCACTAACTCTTAAAGTTTTCTATTTTTCAAATTTCAAAAACCCTAATGATCATTTTCAGATAGATTGCAATTATTAATTATTAATCAAATTATAGCTAGGGCGCCGGCAGAATCTGTGGTTATTCATTTTATTTATTTTGGATGGGAACAGATTCCGTATTTAACCTCCTCTCCTTTTAATTAATTTCCCCGATCAATCTTCTTCACCCGAAATTTCCTGGAAACTCATATATATATATACTTCTATGCCAAGAAAAAATCAGAAAATACTAGAATTTGGCATCCCGTGGGCACTTTTCTTCAATATCTCCATGTATAAATAACGCAATTCATGACACCTCAAGAACCGAATCAATAAGAACAGTTATGGCCTCGGAAATCTTCTCAGATATGTCTCCTCTCAACAACACGGACTTGTACAGGATTTTCCATGTGCTTGACAAGAATAGAGACGGGCTTTTGAGCTTGGAGGAGCTGAATTGGCTTCTGGAGAGTATCGGTATCATTTTTAGCCTCAAAGATGTGGAGTCCTCAGTCGGAAAATCAGCCCTCAGTTTGGACGACTTCGTGGCTTTCTATGAATCCATAACCAAGAAAGACGACAGGAACGTTCGCAGTGCCGGAGAAGGAAGCCAAAACGTGGAGGACAGCTATCTTGCGATGGCGTTTGACGTTTTTGATTTGAATGGAGATGGGGTCATCTCTTCTCAGGAGCTCCAGAGCACGTTGTTAAGACTTGGGTTGTGGGACGAGAACACTGGCAAAGATTGTCGAAGCATGATTGGCTTTTACGACACCAACTCAGATGGTGTTCTCGACTTCGAGGAATTCAAGAACATGATGTTGCAGTCTTAGTACCTACAGACTCTGTCAGATGAAATGCAAATGGTTGTCATTTTGAACGGTTGAGGCTTTGCGTATAATCTCTCGGAATCCATATATATGATTTGCATGACTGCTTATACACACTCATGCCTCGTGGTATTTTCTCTTCTTGCGTTCCTTTCGCCGGAGAGGTTTTTCTGAGATTCTGGACTGTATTCAAAGAATCAAAAGTTTCAAAAATGGTATTCTTGATGTGCTTAAGAAAACGAAACTTAGTTTAGCAATTGGCATGCCATTTAGCATGGTTGTAAGTTAAATTCAACCGAGAAAGACAGATTGCATGAACTGTTGGTGGATAACAAATTAATGTAATTTATTTGAGTAAAGGATAATATTAGTTGTTTATTTAATATTGTTTATTTAATATTGTTTCACAAAATTAATTATTTATATATAAAATGATTTATAAAGATATA
>JAOQMP010000002.1:7752769-7763993 GCA_027563575.1 Erythroxylum pedicellare
CTATCTTTATCTCTTTAAATGATTTATAATAATTTTTGATATAATAAATTTTCAATTCCTTAATTTTTAGCTGTCAGAAGAAAACATTTCTCGTAAGAATATTTTTAAAATCAGCGGATTGATTACAATCCTTAAGTTGAATAAGCCAAACAGTTAAAAATCTTTCGATCTACTAAAAAATGGCTGGGAAATTATTTACCAAATAATTCGGTAATAGAAAACTGGGCAAATACTTAAACTATAACTATTCCAACCGCCATTGCAATTACGGATCGCAATTAAAAATCGGCCATTCATTAACAAAGTGACGATACATGATACTGTTTTCTTCCAGTCCGTTAGGTATCCAAAACATTGAGAAGAAATTTAGGAGATTGGCAGAGTCTTCTGTCAAGTCTTCGCTCCGCCTTGAGGACTAGTAGTAGAAGTTTCTTAGAAAATTGAGATATGGAGGGTCAACGTCCATAAAAGGTCGAAGAACTATTGCATTTATGGTTTCTGCCTTTGCTTCTTGGGGGATCGCAAGGGACGGTACCACAAAGGAAACATTGCCTCTTCACCTTTTATTTCTTTCCTTTAAATGTACGGATTTTACTACATCATTAAATTACTAAATTTTGAAAATTCTTTTTTCCATTTAATTTTTAATTTTATTTAATTTTTATTATTAAAAATTTATCGATTTATCAATCAATTTTAATAAATCAATAAGTCATAAATTTTAATAAATCAATAAGTTATTATAAACTAAAATTAATTCATTAATTTTTATTTAATAATTTTTTAATTAAACTTTAATTTTTTATTTTTTAATAATTTTTAAATTTTTACTTTTTATTTAATCAATTTTATAACGATCTTAATTTACAAAGAGTCTAGATTTTATAAAGAGTCCAAATCTTTTGTCTAATTTTATGGTATTTTATTGTGTCTCATAAATCTTAACCATTTATTTATGTAAATTTCACGTGAATCTTATATAAATAAATGTGTGTCTCGCATAAACGAATAGTTGTGAAATTCAAAGAATAAAATAAGACATTGTAAATTTAGAAATTAAGGAGAAAGTAGCAAGTCGGTTCACTTACCGTACATTTACCGTACTGCTAAAACGACGTGCCTCTAAGTCTAAGGCGGCTTCAGATCCTCTGGTCCACTTTTTGTGGATCAAGCCTGTGCCACTATATCTGGACCGTCTATTTACGTGGGACTCACATAAATAGACGGTTCAGATGTAATAGCACAGAGTTGGTCCACAAAAAGTGGACCAGAAGATCTGGTCCCGTCTAAGGCCGTTGTTTTGTGCAACGTCGACTAATTAGCATTTAACCAATAACCTGCGTTTTGCACAAGGGTGGTGGGATGATGGACGACTTCTGAGTTGTACAAAACGCATGAAGCCTTTTCTTCTTTTTTAAATTCCAACCGTCAGTGTCAGGAACCCCTTCGTGACTTCTATGCCCACAGAATTTTCCATGTTCAAACAGGTTGGCTTAGCAAAATGTAACGCAGATCCTATCCAATCTACACGATAAGGCGAGTAGACTTATAAAACTCATTCAATTCTCAAGTTGACTTCCTTTTAGCTTCTTGTCGTCTCTATTTCATTGTAATTATGCAACTTTGAATGTAGTGATCTTTCCTTCCTAGGGCTGTAGGACATGGCTCATATGTCTCCTCCCTCTCTTTTCCATAGTTATAATTCAACGCACAAGCATTTTGACCATTCGATTAAGAAAAACCTTTCCAACTCTGAAACGTTAAATCATGCCAGTCTCGTTATAGAACTTGTCGACCTAGAAAACAAAAATGCTTGTAATATATTTTAGAAAATAAAATCTAATTTTGGAATTATTAATTAGTGGTAAGTTTAGTTCAACTAATCCAACCATAAGAAAGTAATATAGGTTTAAGTTGAGATTCGGCTCAAAATTTAATATGAATAATTCAAAATAATATCATTTTAGAAATAATTTATATTAAGAGCAAATCTATAAATAAAGGGGAATATAAATCTACTTGTATGAAGTAATTTTTAACATAAAATGGTTTCTCAATTATTTACATAAAAGGTAGCGTAATATTTGAAACATATATTAAATAATAAAGTAATTAAGAACTTTTAAATATTTAAAAACTTTTTTTCGTTGGCTCCTATCACTAATTAATATTATACTCCCCTAACAACTTTTTAATGAATGCATGCTTTCTTATCCAAAAAAAACATTTTCTTTAATGGTTATTTAGTCTTCTAGAAGCCTCCATTAACTTGGACAAGTAGGACATATAGGAACACATGGAACTATATACATACTAATTGAAGGATATTCATTGTTGTTCAATTATGTGGAAAAAGTAAAAACAATCAAGCATTGACATAATCGTTTAAAACCCTCAATTCATGTATGTAATTAGATATTAATGTTGTAGTAATTGATGACACTTCCATCGTCATATCTTGTAATATAATTTAATAATTGATTTGGAACAAAATTTTTCAATAATTTGTTTGTAAGTCCATATATGTTGGGTTTTGAATAAAATTTTAAATTTTAAAATGTCTAATTAAGATGAATTTATTCATATTCTTTGAAAATATATAAAATTTATATTTGATTTGAAACTATTTGAGATGTGATAAACCTTTCACCAAATTACGAGTAGTTAACAATGTAATAGAAAATTATATAATTAAATTTTCAATATAATTATGTTATAAATAAAGATGAAAAGGGGTAACTCGTGTACTTAGATTCAGATTGTCCAAATCGGCTCGAGATTCAACTATTTTAAGCAAAACGATATTACTTATAAGAGTTGGGTCTTGAGTAAGCTTAGACCTGAACAATCCAAGTTTAATTAAAAAAAGTTTCTTTTATAATTTTAATTAAAAAAAAATTAACGGGATTGACCTATGAGACCGCCCATTGTTATCCCTACTTATAAACAAAAGGTATATAATAAATCAATTAGATATCACATGGTTAACCATATATTTTTAAAATGAATTTTTAGGATAAACTCTACAATAAATCTATTTTATTTATAAAAAGATTTCAATTTTATATTATTTGGAGTGAAATAAAGCTTATTGAAAAGGGGTGAAATTTAGGTCATCCAATTATATATAATAAAATTTAAAATGATATATAGTTTTCCTCAAAGTTTATACAACTTCGATTAATTAATTTTATAATGATTAAATTTTAATTAAAAAAGGATAAAAAAGAGCAGATAAAGATCATCCTCCTTTTCCTATATCTCCAAAAAATCAGATCGTTATGCAAACAATACGAGAAAGATTGAATACTGATGTGATGTCGTAAAGGGCAACATAGCATCGCATGTAATTATGATAATGTCCTTTTCAACTCAAAGCCGTAACTCGTACATTAAAAACCACAATCCAAATGGGGCCTACTCTTTAGTTCCCCTCCAATCAGAAGTACACCCTCCAACAGATGGGAACAGATCCACCTTTTGTCATCTCCTGAAATCGCCGCCGCCGCCGTGTTCATGTCCACTGACGTCGTCTCCTCCATTGATGCCATCCTCTGTCTTCTCTCACTGACACCCACACCCGTGCCCTGTACTTCTCCCCCTGCCAATTAACGGTTAAGCGTCAACAAAGTTTTAAAATGAAATCTGAAATTCCTACCACTGCAGCACCCGCCTCCTCTTCCTCTTCGTCCTCCGGCAATGCCGCCTTTTTCGGAGTCGTAAAAGCTCCAAATTTCGTCAAGGTCGCAGCTTTGTTAATCATCTCAGTCTCTTTAGTTTCTCTCCTCTACCACATTCCCTCGCTGTCCGTTCCCGCCTTCTCCTCCTCCTCCTCCACTGCGTCGGGCGGAGTCCCCAATCCAACTTCGGCCATTGCACCACGGGGAAGCTCTTCTAGATCCTCTCCGCTGCCGTGGCCTATAGTTGGGAGGAGGACGGGGATAGTGGACGAGAACGGAGCTATGACGGAGGACTTTGAGATCGGAGAGTTCAATGCAAGTGCTTTGGAGGAGCTGAGGAATTTGACGCGTGAGGTAGTGAAGGAGAAGAAAGATAAAGTTAGGATCAAGTACGAGAAGTACAAGGTGTGTGAAGAGAGTAAGAGAGAGTATATACCTTGTTTGGACAATTTGGAGGAGATTAGGAGGCTTAATATTAGTGGTAGTTTTCAGAAGTTTGAGAGGCATTGTCCTAGTCAAGGTCGAGGATTGAATTGTTTGGTGCCTATTCCAAAAGGATATCGGAAACCGATATCTTGGCCCCAGAGCCGTGATGAGGTACATTTCTGAAAAGTTTTGTTTTGTCCATTGATGTGTCTAGTGTTGTTGGTGGAGTTTCTGGTTTTTTGGATATTTGACATCTGCACTTCCCAAGAGTTGGATTGTTTCAGAAGTATTATTTGAGCATTACATTACACCCACTGACCCAAACTGGTTATCAACGAGAGATCATGACTCTCCTATCTCACTTCATAGTTTGTGGTTTAGGAAGGGAATCCACGTTGATGCCTTTATATGACTATGGCTGTGGATTCTTTCTGCCTTGCAAATTACTCTCCAAACTTTTCAATGTCTGACTTTCAGCAGTTCCATTTGGTTAAAATTTGAACCAATGTTTCTGTGGCTGACAGTGAGATCTCATCACAGGTGTGGTTCAGTAATGTGCCCCATACACGTTTAGTTGAAGATAAAGGTGGGCAGAATTGGATAGCCCTGAAAAATGACACGTTCATTTTTCCTGGAGGTGGAACACAATTTATTCATGGGGCGGATAAGTACTTAGACCAGATCTCTCAGGTACTTGTCTTTTGACATTTTCTTCCCGGTCATACTTTTATCCTGCTTGATTTTGATCATTCTTTTGAGCTCAACTATGTGCAGATGGTTCCTGATATTGCATTTGGCCGTCATACCCGCACTGCATTAGACATTGGTTGTGGAGTAGCAAGTTTTGGTGCCTTTTCAATGCAACGCAATGTAACCGCCCTGTCAATAGCACCAAAAGATGTTCACGAGAACCAGATTCAATTTGCACTAGAGCGTGGTGTTCCTGCAATGGTAGCTGTATTTTCTACACGCCGCTTGTTGTATCCAAGCCAAGCTTTTGACTTGATACATTGTTCAAGATGTAGAATCGATTGGACTAGTGATGGTAACGTTCCCAACTACTAAAGAACCTGATAATATTCACTCTGAATTTAATCGGAGTTACGGAACCTTTATGTAGTCATTCTTTCTCTTACAGACATACGAATATGTATATGATACCATTGATGTTAACTTCTGCTTCTGGATGTATTTAAGGTGGGATTTTGCTTCTTGAGGCTAATAGAATGCTACGAGCAGGAGGATACTTTGTATGGGCAGCACAACCTGTATATAAACATGAAGAAAAACTTCAAGAACAATGGGAAGGTAATCATCATATCAGCTCTAAGATGTTGCTTGCACATCAAGGATGTGATAATAGAATCCCAGTTGCACATATTACTTTTAGCATTGTAATCTCACTTACATGGGCTATCTTGTGTATTGCTTAATCGCTTACATTCTCCAGTTCATAACATCCTCAATTCACATTTCATTTCAATAATTACACTACATCCTACTAAACACACCTAATTGCCATAGCAAGTTCAGATACTCCTGATCGCCAAACTTATAACTGCCAGTTTCTTGTTTCTGTTATGATATCCCCTAGCCAAAGTTGTTCATCTTTATTCCAGTCTCATCCTTATTTCATTGGTCCATGTCAGTAAAATAGTGGTAAAAGCAGAGTTTTACAACTTCTTGGGTTGATCTTTTTGTTGTTTATGTACAGAAATGTTGAACCTTACTGAACACATTTGTTGGGAACTTGTAAAGAAGGAAGGATATATTGCCATATGGCAGAAGCCTTTGAATAATAGCTGCTATAATAATCGTGATTCTGGAGCGAAACCTCCATTATGTGATTCAAATGATGATCCAGACAATGTTTGGTGCGTCCTGGTTTCCTTTCACTTAATTACTCATAAAATGATTTGACACCCGTTCTTTCAATTCTCCAGTGGATGGAATAATATGACATTTCACATTGAATGCTTGAGCAATCGCTCAGATAGTCAATACTGGGATCCTTACCGAGAATAAGTACATATCTTAGTGCTTTAATTTAATTTTATTGTTTTAACTTTTAAGTGATGTTCTGTAAATCCCATATGTGAATCAACCGCAAACTTCTATCGAGACTCAGCGTTGCTTTGATAGATTGAAATTCACTTGATAATTTCCTACTTCCACACTCCCAAAGAATGAATCAAGAATCATGTTTTGACGCAGATTATGGGTATTTAACTGAATTCTATGTCTTCCGGACTTGACTATCGTTGTATATCTGATGGCTGCAGATTGACTATGCTGAGCAGCAACTCAACAAAAGTTTTCTTGGCCTTGTTACTGTTATCAAAAGAAAAATGACAGGAGTTACTAATTGGAGACTAAAAGTTGGACTATTTTGGAATGAAATCCATATGCATTTTTGGTTCACAAAGATTAAAAAAAAAAAAAGTAAACATGACTCCTCCATTGCAGGTATGTAAGCTTGAAGGCATGCATAACTCGATTGCCCGAGAATGGTTATGGAGCCAATTTGACTTTATGGCCTGAACGCCTCCAAGATCCACCAAATAGGCTTCAAAGCATAAAAATGGACGCCTCCATTTCAAGAAAGGAACTTTTTAAGGCAGAATCACGATATTGGAGTGAAATAATAGAGGGTTATGTTGCATATATGCATTGGAAGGAGATGAGTTTCAGAAATGTAATGGACATGAGAGCTGGATTTGGAGGGTAACTTCTTCACTTTAGTAATGGATATTTTCATTGCCTTTATCTGATTGTTAAGTTTAAGAGAGTGCATAAGTTATTGCATCAACGTTTATGGCAGATTTGCGGCAGCATTGCATGACCGCATTGATTGCTGGGTTATGAATGTTGTTCCTGTCAATGAGTTCAACACCTTGGCTGTTATATATGACCGTGGACTTATAGGAGTAATGCATGACTGGTAAGGAGAACGGCAATTTCACTGCTACATCTAATTCATATTATTGCAGTGGCTACAGTATTATATAAAGCTACTACTCTCATTGTTTGACACACACAGGTTAAATTGGAACCATCAAACTCACGAATCTTAGAATTTTCTAACAGGTGCGAGCCATTTGACACTTACCCCAGAACATATGACCTGTTGCATGCGTCAGGACTATTTTCAGCGGAGCAGAAAAGGTGTAAAGAACATTAGTTCACTTCACAGTATACCTTCTGTTGGTGGGTGATTGACGTGCATTTTCTTTTTATCCTTCTCCAGGAACAAGTGCAATATCTCCACCATCATGCTTGAGATGGATCGGATGCTAAGACCCAGTGGAGTTGTTTATATATTCGATACACTATCTATCATAGAAGAACTTGAAGATATAGCATCTGCTATGGGATGGGCACCAACAGTTCGTGAATCGAATGAAGGTCCCCACTCGAGATGGAAGGTTTTGGTCTGCAATAAGCGTATGCCATGAATTGCCTCATCGCCTCAATTGGGAATGATAGTTTACACGTTTGTGCAACTTTAGTTTCGCGGATTTGCCATCAATATCCTCATTAATAGTGTAGAGAATGCAAGACAGCTATTCAACACGTGGGTAAACAGCGTAGAAACTTTTAGTCGATGATCAAAACTGCAATTTTTCATGTGCAAATTGCATTGTCTTTCTTTTGGTGCATCTCATTGTTATGCTAATCGTTCATCTTTTAAAGATGCTTTGTTTTTCACTGTTTTTGGCCCCTCGATGCATATGCACACGCACAAATAAATGCTCAGAGCTTCATTACTTCGGCTTTAAGTTCAATTTGTGTGTTTCCTTTTCATAAAGAACGAGTTTACTAAAAGCGGCTGAAGAAAATGCGCACAAAGGAATCATACAAGAGGACACGGGGGAATGGAAGTATGAAACATAAACAATCCGAAAGGCTATTAGGTGAGGTCTTCAACTGCATTTTAGGAAGCCAAACTGAAGAGATCTTCACGATATTTTAACTTAGACCAATCTCAGATAAATTCCTCTGTAGTTCCCCTAGTACCAATCCGAAAGGCTATTAGATGAGGTCTTAAAGCTGCATTTTAGGAAGCCAAACTGAAGAGATCTTCATGACATTTTAACCTAGACCAATCTCAGATAAATTCTTCTGCAGTTCCTCTGGTTCCAATCTCAAAAAGTGGACAATTTGGCATAAGAGGAAGAAAGTTTTTATCGTCCATGGTACCTGAAGAGAGCTTACCACTTACTACAAGATTGTATGCTTCTAAAAATACTTATCACTATTGTATGCTTCCAAAAATACTTTGTCACTGAATCAAGCGTATGGTAAATGAATCTCGATTATATTAAGCTACCATCTTGAACAGTGCATTTGAAAGAAAACTAGAGAAAAGAGACTGACTTGTATAGCTATAAGACATCATTTACAGAAGCCCAGTTTCGCCTTAATGACACCACCAAATTTCTCATTTTGCTTCTGTTATCACTGTTCAAAAGTCTCATTACACACATCTGGCACAATGGGACAGACACATATAGAGTATATCCCTTCCGTTTGAAGTTACCCATAAGCCCACAGACAAAAGTTCCCTTGACATGTTCACTACTATTCAACTTCGTCCTTTCTACTTCAAACCTAACAACCAACAGATGCATCAAAGATCTGCTCAAAAGAAAAATGTCATCAATACACTAGCAATTCACTTATCGGCCATAAAGATGAAAAATGCTTCCAATCAAGAATTCCAAGGAAGATTATAGCTCCCTATAGTTTCATGGATGAATCCCTATGCGCTGCTGCTGTATTAACTTGTTTGGAGAGATATGCTTCATAGATCTCCACTACAAGCCTTGGATCCTTTTCCACAAGCTCCATATACTCCTCCCTTTTGGTAAGCTTGTCCATGTTATCGGTGATCAATGACAAGGCTGTTTCAAGCAGATTCTTGGCGTTATGCTGGTGTGCAAAGGCAAAGCTCATGACTGAATTGTCCCAGTTCAATTTTGACACCAAGAACTTCTCGCAATAAGCCTTTAGATGCTTAACTTGATATTTTTCAGCCAACACTAAAAGGTCACACGCCATTTGCTCATCAAGGCATGCTTCAGCAGTGTATAAATAGTTGACGAAGGTGCGAAGGGCATCATATGACACGTCGCTAATCTTGATGGTGCCACTTCTGCTCTCCTCCATTTCATTCTCAAGCATTGCTTTAAATACTGGGGAACGACTGACCTGATCAGGAAAGAATATTACCATGCCATAAGTATGCAAATCTAATCCTATCTGGCATTTAATAAGAGAGTTTTGATTGAATTAGTTACTATAGTAGGAAGCTATGATACAACTCAGTCCAAATTCCAACAACATGCCATCGGTACCTACATCCTATTAGACCAAAATGTAGCCAGAACTTTGGTTAACTCTATGCAAAGATGTCAAAAAGAAACATTAAACATTTTGTGTCATGAGTACGAGATTGAACCAAATGATAGCACGTGATCATAAGGGGGTATTCCCTATCATTAACATATCTAACCCAAGTTGACCTAGAATGAACTATTGAACAGAATTTTTTATAAATCACAAATGAATTAGATAATCCGTTATTGACAGCAACAGGCAATGGTGATAAAGTATACACTGCAATTATGCACACGTCATATGTGTGTGTTAATTGATTAGAGAGGCACTGACAACAGAAGAAACAAAAAAGGAAAAACTGAAGCAAGCGATTGTTTTAAATGTAACAATATCATTCAGAAACAGAATGTTCATCAACTAGCTTCGGCAGCAAAAATGTAACAATGAAGAACTGAAATAATAATGTCTGATTCAACTTTGAGAAACTCCACGATTGTTGAGCATCCTGATTCGACGAAGAAAAGCTTAGAATACCAGTTCTACAGATTCAAAAAGATGGTTAAATTACTCAATATTTCTCTTTTTTGGACAAGGCACAAAGAAAAATGAAAGAGACGAAAACAACAGGGCTGTGGAACGTAAAATAAGTGCAATTCACTTTCTTCACCAAATTTTACAAAAATGCAAATATACTTGGAATCTTAGCCACTGTAAAACCAAAAATATGCAAATGTCATCAGTCCATATGAGCTAAGTGCCAAAATACGAAAACTGCTGTCTTTGATCGGACCCAAGTTTACCCAACCTTACACAGTAGCACGATTTCATTCCAAACATGTAAGCAACATGTAAACCGACAAGATATAAGTATTAACTTCCTTTAGTAAACACCAGATACATAAACAACTCAAACGATCACTCCATCTAAACGGCAGAAGTCAGTAAAATAGAAGTAAAGAGGGCAAACAGAAAATCGCCAAGTTCCAAAATTGAAAAAATAGGCACTGACCAAAACGGCCTTATGTGCGGGTACAGGCACCGGAGATCCAATCGGACCATCGTCCGAGGCGGCGAGAAGAACTACATCAGTGAAGTAAGGCCCAGATGAGGACCTGTTGATGTTACAATTTTGATGATATTGGTGGTTGTTGTTAATGTGAAGAAGATGGTGGTGGTGGTGGTCAAGAGGAGAACAAAATCGCAAGAAAGCAACTTTGGCTTTAAGATCTTCGATCTCTCGCTTGAGCTCTTCCTCGGTCTCGCTCGCCTCCTCGTAGCACTCCTTACACGTACCGGCGTCGCGCGTGCCGTACTCCTCCTTGCAGGATATGCAGCGCATCGTCTCGCTATCAGATTCCGTATCTGTTCCCGATTCCATGTGGGAGTGGGTCCTGTGGCACCGCCGGCCACTCATTCCTGGTGCTCCTGCTCTGACTTACGGTCTTGGAGTTTTCTTACTTGAGGCGATGGAAAAAAATTGTACATAACGATCGTGAAAAATACAAGAATTGTTAATTATTTTTTAAATAATATTTAATGACGCATCGTTAATACGGAATTAATGCACTCTTCGAGCGAAAATTAAATTTTAAAAGTTAAAACAAGACTTAGTAGCTGTTTGAACGATAAATTTTTTTGTTAGTAGATCTTTTTTAAAAAAATCAGTTGACTGTTTAGCTGTTAATTAAAAAATAATTTTTTAAAAAGAGTTTTATACGATAGACTATTTGGCAACATAAAAAAAAAGCAATTTTATTAATTTTAATTATATTTTATTT
>JAOQMP010000002.1:7810921-7823049 GCA_027563575.1 Erythroxylum pedicellare
TATCTCAGAGCAAACAATAAGAATGCGTGCGCCGGAATTGTTCTCGGCGATGTCCTTGGCTAGACGGAGGGCAGAAGAGCCAGCAAAGCAGCCCTGCTGGTAGATCATGAATCTTTTAACAGTCAGTCTAAGGCCAAGAAGCTTAACAAGATCAAAATCTGCTCCAGGCATTTTTATTCCTGTAGATGTACAAAATATAAGATGTGTGATGCTTGAGATTGGTTGTCCCCATTCTTCAATTGCCTTCAAAGCTGCTTCCTTTCCAAGCTTAGGTACCTCTGACACTAGTATTTCTTGCCTTGCATCAAGAGATGGGGCGTTGTAGGTCCTTATGTTTGGGTTCTTCTCTATTATGTCTTCCGTAAGATGCATGTAACGTTTCGATATTGTCGACTTTTCACCTGCCATATGTTGAAACGGATTTTGTAAACATTTTACAAGAAACAAATCCCTGCCTGGGCCTGGGAAACAAGCGCATTTACATAGAGAGATGATGAAAGACAATATTGATATGCTATATAACGGACTCACATATGCGTTTGAACTTGTCCTTTAATTGTGTGAGGTGGTCCATTTTTGTTACTCGAAAGTAGAAATCCGGATACTCAGCTTGGCGGATGAAGTTGGGTGGAGTGGCAGTGCCAATGGCCAGAACCATGGCCTCACCTCGTGTTCGTTGCAACTCAAACGTCTCTTCAACTGGCGCCATTAATGCAAATTTTCGTTCTCTCTTAATCAGATGGTATGACTAATAAGTTTGGGAGAATTATGCGATGTGGTGTATTGATATTCACAGGCCCTTAAAAAGGGGTCTGAATTCTCTGTTCAATTTTATGATATCTTATTCTGTTTTATGAATTTCAGTCATTCATTTATGCGGATATCGCGAGTCTCGTGTTTATTTACGCAGGACTCCTACGGGACTCACATAAATAAATGACTGAGATTCGTATGACAGAATAAAAAATTGCTTAAATAGGCATAGGAGACCCAACTCCACAAGGGTGTGGTGTGGCTTACACCACATGCTAAAAATAATATTCACATGTTTAATATTATTAATGAAGAAAAGTCACATGAAGAGCAGTCATGAATCCTATATGAGTATAATCTCCACGTACCACGTTGCAAAGTAAAAAGGAAGCGTTGTAACAAATCTATAGGAAAACTGAAATTTGCTTCACTAGAAATCAATATTACTGCAATTCAGATCTCGATGTCTATATTGGATAAGATTGAAAGTGTTGGAAAAATTAAATAAAAAAGAAAATAATAAATTCATAATTAGACAAAAACTGATTATCTTTTGGTTTTAAGATAATAAAATTTTGTGACTATTGAAGTTAGTGGGAGGGTTCAAATCCTATCGCTTTTTTATAATTAATTTAAATTATTATATTTAATGAAGTAAAAGATTAAATAAAAAACAGTAACTGCCCCTCGGAAGAAAACACAACTGCATAGGATACTAGTATCCTAAGAGGGGAAGAAGAACGTAATTATTACTAGGAAAATAATAACAAGATTCAATGTTAGTTTTTATTGTGTCCTTTTCTATAGGAGCTATTAATAAAATCTCTTTTTTCAAGGGATTCCTTACTGTTGAATAGATCTTCTCAATGTAGGTGTGGTTAAGATTATTTGCTGATTTTTTGTTATTTAGTTACGCCTATAAGGCTGTTTAATAGCTCACTTTGCTAGTTGAAAGAGGCAGTATCATTCTTTTATATTTCTTTTATTCATAAGCTTTTTACAAATAACACTTAGTATCAGATCCTGCTCACGAGGCTTGATTAATAGAAGCTACAGTCTACTACATGAAAAGAAATAGAAGAAAGGTGACAGAGAGCTCTTTTGTGCAACCAGGAGTTCTAAACTTTGATGGGCATTATGGTCACTGGCCAATGCTTATGGAAAGCTTCTTGAGGTTAAAAGAATACTGGAAATTGGTGGAGAATGGGATTCCTATAGCAGTAGAAAGTGAGGCTTTCACGAATATAGGGAAGAAGAACATTGCAGATCAGAAGTTGAAAGACATGAAAGCAAAGAACTATTTGCTCCAAGCATTAAATCGTACAATCCTGGAGACAATTCTCAACAAGGATACAACAAAAAGTATATGGGATTAAATGAAATAGAAATATCAAGGTACAACTCAAGTTAAGCGGGCACAATTATAGGCTCTTGCGATTCTCCACATGAAGATTGGAGAATCCGTGAATGAGTATTTTACTTGAACCCTTACCATAGCTAGCAAGATGAAAGAAAATGGTGAGGATAAAGGAGATCAAGCTGTTGTTGAGAAGATTTTGCAATCTATGACTCCTAAGTTCAATTACGTTATATGTTCCATTAAGAGGTCAAAGGATATAAGCAGTCTAACCATTGATGAGTTGCGGAGCAGTCTCCTTGTAGATGAACAACGTATGGGTTTTCATAATGAAGAAGAACAGGCTTTGAAGATAACTTGTAGAGATGAAGCTAGAAGAAGGGGTCAAGGCTGTGGCAGTTTCTGAGGAAGAGGTAGGGAAAGAGGTTGACAAAGCTTTAACAAAGCCACAATGGGATGCTATAATTGTCACAAATTAGGACATTTTCAACGGGAAAAGTAGGGATGAGGAAGAAAATTATGCAGAAGGTCAAGAGGAGATGTTATTAATGGCATATGTGAATACGAAGGAGGCTACTAAAGAAGAAAAATAGTTCCTTAATTCAGGGTGTAGCAATCATATGTGTGGAAAAAATGAATGTTTTTCAAATTTTGAAAAACACACAAACTTTGTGAAGTTGGGTGACAGTTCAAGAATGGTTGTGCACGGAAAAGGAAATGTAAGAGTGCAAGTCAATGGAGCAGTACAGAACATTACATAAGTATTCTATGTTCTAGATTTGCAAAACAATTTGTTAAGCATCAACCAACTTCAAGAAAAAGGGTTTGCTATTCTATTTCAACATGATAAATGCTAGGTGTATCATCCTGAGAGAGGTTTGATCATGGAAACAAAAAATTCTTCCAATAGAATGTACATATTGCAAGCTGTATCTTTGCCTATGGTATCAACCTATTTCAACACGTTCCTAGAAGACAAGGCGCAGCTTTGGCATTGTAGATATGGACATCTAAGCTTTGCGAGTCTGAAGATCCTTCAACAAAAAAATATGATGACTAGTCTACCACAGCCCAAGCCTCCTCTAAAGGTGAGGGACTATTTGGTAAGAAAGCAAAAGAGGGACTCATTTCTAAAAAAAAAAAGCACATGGAGAGCTTCACAAATTTTACAGTTAGTGCTTGTAGATATCTGTGGACCAATTAAACAGGTCTCCAATAGCCAAAATAGGTACTTTCTCACTTTCATCGATGACTTCAGTAGAAAAACATGAGTTTATTTCTTAACAGAAAAATCAGAAGCTTTTATGTTTTTCAAACGCTTCAAAGCCCATGTTAAGAAGGAAACAAAAGAGTCTGTTAGAGAGTTGTGAACTGATTGATGGGGAGAGTTTAGATCACAAGAGTTCATAAACTTTTGTGATGAAAATGAAATTCAGAGACAATTGATAGCTGCCTACACCCTACAATTGAACGGAGTTGTATAAAGGAAGAACATAACCATTATGAATATGATTCCAAATATGCTTTCAGAAAAGAAAATTCCAAAACCTTTCTAACCTGAAGAAGTTAACTGGACGATGCATGTATTGAATCGAAGCCCAACTGTAGCAGTGAAAAACATGACTCCTGAAGAAGCTTGGAGTGGAATCAGAACTTCAGTTAAGTATTTTAGAGTTTTTGGTTGTCTTTCTTATGTTCTTGTTCCTGACAAAAAATGAACTAAACTTCATGATAAAAGCTCGAACTGTGTCTTATTGGGAGTCAGTGAGGAATCAAAGGCCTATAAGCTTTATGATTCAATTTCACAAAGGATCATAATCAGTAGAGATGTTATTTTTGAAGAAGACAAGTGCTCGAATTGGGATAAGAAATATGAAAAGGCAATTGTACGTGATATGGAAACAGGTGATCTTGAGGAAGAAACCAAGGTAATAGCTAAAAATGAACAAAATATTGAATCAAATCATGAAGGCAAAATAGATGAAAGTGAATCACTAAATGTTCATGAAAGGATTCGACAACTACCAGCATGGATGAAAGACTATAAAACTAGAGAAGGTCTATCTGAAAAAGATGATGTTGCCCACTTTGCCATGTTTGCATTAGCTAATCCTGTTCATTTTAAAGATGTTGTGAAGAAACAAAAATGAAGAAAAGCTACAGACCTAGAAATAGAAGTAATAGAATGGAATGACAGGTAGGAGTTGATAGAGCTGCCTGAAGGAGCAAAGAAGGTTGATATGAAATGGGTTTATAAGACTAAATTCAATGAAAAAGGGGAGGTGGATAAATACAAGGCTATGCTTGTAGTGAAAAGGTATGCTCAACAATATGGGATAGATTATACGGAAGTTGTTGCTCCAGTTGCACAAATGAAGACATTTCGTTTGGTGATTACGCTTGCAGCTAAAAAAGGATGGATTATACATCAGCTAGATGTGAAGTCTGTGTTCTTATACGGTGAACTGGATGAAGAAGTTTTTATAGTGCAGCCCTGTGGATATGTGCAGAAGGGAAACAAATATAAAGTTTACAAGTTGAAGAAGGCACTATATGGACTTAAACAAGCACCGCGTGCTTGGTATAGCCATATAGAAGCTTACTTTGTGAAGAAGGTTTTGGAAAGTGTAATTATGAGCATGTTTTGTTCATCAAAAAAGGAAAAGAAGGCAAGGTATTGATTGTAAGCTTGTACGTTAATGATCTCATTTTTATAGGAAATGATGAAATAATGTTGGCAAACTTCAAAAAGTCCATGAAGCTGGAGATTAACATGATAGATCTAGGACAAATGGGATTTTTTTTCTTGGGCTTGAGGTCTCACAAAGAACATATGAGGTTTTTATTAATCAAAAGAAGTATGATTTTGATGTATTACAAAGGTTTGGAATGGATAAAAGTATCCTATTCACAATCCGATTGTTCCTGGCGTTAAGCTCACTAAGGATGAAGGAGTCATCAAAGTGGATAAGATGTACTACAAACAAATTATAGGTAGTATTATGTATTTAACAAGTACTCGACCAGATATTATGTTCGTGGTAAGTCTTATTACCAAGTTTATGGAAATTCCTATAGAGCTTCATTTACAAGTGGCAAAAAGAGTGCTAAGATATTTAAAGGGGAAAAGTGAGTTTGGGATTTTCTATATAACGGAAGGAGATAATGAACTTATCGCTTACACTGATAGTTACTATGCTGGAGATGTGGAAGATAGAAAAAGCACTTTAAGTTATGTGTTTTTATTCAGTTCAAGGGTGATATCTTGGCCATTGAAAAGTTTATCTACTATAGAGACAAAGTTTATTGTTGCAGCTTAATGTGCATGTCAAACTATATGGTTGAAAATGGTTCTGGGCAAGCTGATTCCAAATCAAAGGAAGATAATTATTATTCTCTATGATAGTACTTTTGCGATCACGCTATCAAAAAATCCAATAATGCATAGTTGCAATAAACATATAGATGTGCAGTT
This sequence comes from Erythroxylum pedicellare, assembly GCA_027563575.1. Classification (NCBI taxonomy): domain Eukaryota; kingdom Viridiplantae; phylum Streptophyta; class Magnoliopsida; order Malpighiales; family Erythroxylaceae; genus Erythroxylum; species Erythroxylum pedicellare. Next base: position 7,816,507 of record JAOQMP010000002.1, read on the forward strand.
CCATTTTCTTCGTGATCTCACAAAGGTTGGCATGGTGGAGTTGGTGCACTGCAGCACATAAGACCAGTTAGTTGATATGATGACTAAACCACTCAACTTTGATGTTTTCTTGAAGCTACGAAGATTATTGGTTGTTTATTCAGAAGCTGATGTAAACTAAACATTGAAACGTTTAGTTTAAGGGAGGAATTGTTAGTTTTTATTTTATCCTTTTCTGTAGGAGATATTAATAAAATCTCTGTTTTCAAGGAAATTTTTATTGTTTGAATAGATCTTTTCAGTGTAAACGCGACGGAAATTATTTGCTGATTTTTTGTTATTCAGTTACATCTGTAAGACTATTTAATAGCTCCCTTTGCTAGTTGAAAGAGACAGTATCGTTCTTCCATATTTCTTCTATTCATAAACTTTTTACAAACATCATCTGAGCGATGTCCAACCACACTAGCTTAATCATGGAGAAGATTCTTTATATCTATAATGGGTTTGATGGAATCAACGTGGAATCAACGTGTTGGTTGATGTTGGAGGTGGTATTGGTGTTACTCCCACTACGATAATATCCAAGTATCCCCACTTTAAGGGCATTAATTTTGATTTTCCTCCCGTCTTAGCTCAAGCACCAGCATATCCGGGTAATTGAAATTGTATTACGGATATATATAATATATGATAATGAAGCAATCGTTTAGCTAATTTATTAATTATCATGCAACGGTACTAATGGCTTGCTCAAAACCTATAGGTGTAGAGCATGTTGGGGGAGGAATGTTTGTGAGTGTTCCCAAGGCAGATGCTATTTTCCTGGAGGTAGGCCGTCTTAATTTGATTCCCTAAAAGCTCCCATGTTTGTCACTTATGCGCCACTCTTAATTAGTACTGATTTACTGTTAAATGGTAAGTTCAATCCCCCAGGAAGTAATTAGATGTGCCATTGTTTGTGGTTCTGTGAATGAAACTTGCAGTGGATACTTTATGGTTACAGTGACGAGCAGTGCTTTAAGTCTCTCAGAAAATGTTGGGAAGCACTGCCTGATGATGGCAAGCTGAACGTGGTTGAATCAATTCTTCCAGAGACACCAGAGAATAAAGTTTCTTCACATATTGTGTTTGAGCAAGATTTATTCATGTTGGCTCAACCTCCTGGAGGTAGAGAGAGGACTCAACGTGAGTACGCAGCATTAGCCAAAAGTTGTGGATTTTGTAGCTGTGTGGTCGTTTGTTGTGCTGACGACAGCTGGGTCATGGAGTTCCTAAAAAATGGCTAATGCACCACGGAGAACGTTATTTCTGAGCAGTAGATGTTATTGGAAATTTACTCTTCCTTTTATGAATAAAAAAACAACAATAGATCAAAATTTTACCATTTTCAGTTTAAAATTATTTATTGATTATATAAATAAGTAAATATTATTTTAAAATGAAATAGTTCGTTAAAAATTAATTAGAATTGAATTAATATATAAACTCAAAATTTGATGATTAAATTTATTATTACTCATAAAAAAATTCAACTTAATTTCAGTTAAGACCAGAAAACAGCAACTGATTCACGAAAAGGTCCATTTGTCTACCCAAAAAACATATTCATCAAAATTCACCGCACACACTACATGCACAAAGAAAGGTGTAACTTTGGACCTTTGGCTGTGGTCCTCAGACGGGTGAAAAAATCAATACCATGACATAAATTATTTTTAAATCTGAAAATTACAAGTGCAGTCTGATGTAGCATTGACTAGGCATAAAAAAAAGTCCAGGTTAAGATAACTTAAACCTAGGTTGAGTTGTAAATTTTAATTTTAAACAATACAATTATTATTATTTTTTAAGTCAGCGCCAGCACACAACTAAGAGCTATTTTATAGGAGATAGGGATGACACTTTGTAATCTACCACATTATTTAAAGTTAAATTTTAATTTTTTTTAACTAACCACACACGCAACTAAGAGCTATCTTTGTAGGGGATGCACCGCACGATCACATTGTTTAAAGTTAAATTTAAACAACATAATTTTTATTTTGTTGAGTCCGCCTACCTAGATGTTATAATCACCGTCGACCTCTAATCTTAAGTTTTGTGGGGGATAGATAGGGGATAACATTGGATTCGTACACCATTTTAACAACTAACTACTAACGCTGCGTATGGTTACTGTCTCCCATATGCAGAGGCGAAACGAAACAAAAATTTGAAGACAGAATAAAACAAAAATTAGAGACAGTGAGTTGTTTGGTTGTGATAGACAAAACAGATAAAACTGTATTCGTCTCGAGGATAAAAATATGTTTGGTTACAGTTGACAGAACATAAAAAACAATGTCAATAACTAAAGTACCCCTATAGTATAATATGATTGGAAATATGTAATTCATTGATTATTTTAAAACGAATGATTTTTATTAAGAAAAAAGTTAACAAATAATAATAATAACAATAACAATAACAATAAGAAATTAATTTCGTATAATAATAATAATAATAGAAGAATAATAAGGAATTTAATAATGTTGCGGTCTAAATAAAATAATATAAATTAAATAATATCTAAACCAATTAGAGGCAAGTGCACCCCATCGATAAGTAATATAAATCGGTAAGAACCAGATAACGTACCCAAGGGAAAAATTTCCAACACGTAAGATAATTAAATTAAGCAATGAAAAATTATTTAGTCGATCAGAATTGATTGATTTGAAAATAAAATAAAATAAAGTAAGCAAATTAAAAAAAATGAAGAATGCAAGGTATGAATTAAAACGACTAGATTTAATCAAATGACAAAAATCGGTTAAGGTATCAGATTTCAATTGGATTGGATACTAAAATAAAATTGTAACGGTGGATTGATTTAGGAAATACTTCACTTAAGCAAGTCGAACCCAATGTTCATGGTGTTCCCTTCTCTTCTAAATCCGAGTCTCTACTTGGTTTATAGAAAATTCGGAATAAAAGGCGTTAAATACAAGAAGCCTAAAATTAAGTTCGTTAATCTTAGGTATCCTCACACAAGATCCTAAGGTTGGTCTACATTTTAGTCTCAAGTATGTTATTTGATTAATTTTCCGACAAATTAAATCCCATTGGTTGTGGTATTAAATCCCATTGATTGTGGTATTAAATCATCTAAAGTCTTAATTTAGGTGATTAAGCTAAAATAGGACTAAATATGCATTCAATCAACCAAAAATCAATATCACAAAAATTATCCTAATCTAATATCAATCTTAACCTTAATCGAAAAGAAAACTTACTCACACATATTCATCAATGTAACATAAATTATGATCATAATATATGTTTGCATTGATTAAATCCACACAACTAAAATAAATACGAAATAAAAAAATATATTAAAAATACCCCCTTTTCTCGCAGCTGAATTTTATCACGTCACTAGCTTCAACACATTTAATCTCCACTAGCTGACTTCAACGTTGCTGTCCACTAGTGGAGGGTTGTTCACGCCAAGTGATTCGTTGTCTTCCTTAGCCACCAGCTGCTTCAACTTGGTCATGCCTCCAGCTGCTTCAACTTGGTCTCCTCAATGTGTTTTTCCTCAAGACACGTATAAATCCTCTTGCTTCAATAGCTGTCTTCCACTCTCATGCACCTATGCTGCTTCAACGTGGCTGCTTCAAATCTCCTTTTTTATTGCACCAACTTCCGTGTTTTAACGTGTGTGAGTGGGAAGTTTTTTAACGATGTGGAGGCTGCTTCCACGTTGCAACCAGCTGCAACGTTTTGCTTCTCTTCTCCCCAGCTCTCTTTGTGTAAGGAGTGTTGAGTGGTATATAATGTGAGTGGAGTGTAGTATGTCCGTGAGTGAGTGTATTAAAAAAAATATATTGTTCAACGTGAGTGGAGAGGATTTGTTTTAAATGGGGCTGCCTCCTCTCTCTTTTTTCAGCTTGTGTTTCGTTCCTTTCTTATTCAGTCAATCAGCTCACTCATTCACGCTTACTCCCTTCATTTTTTTTCTTCACTTTCTGCGCCAGTCTCTTCAATGCCACCGGCAATATTCTTTTGTCTCATCCTTTTCAACGTTTTCAGCTGTCCTTTTTCTCTACCGCCGCCAGCTATCATTTTTCTCCATATTTAAAAGTCTTCTAAGCTTTTTTAAAAGCTTCTCTCCTCCACCGACAACTACCTTCATGCCTTTTAAAATGTTTTATGCGAAGCCAAACTTAAACGCCGTCGTGTTTTGTTAGGTGTAAAGAGCTCTTAATTCTTGACTTTTTGCGTTTATTGTCCAAATTCAACGTGCCTAAAAATTTAAACAACTAGCTCTTAATTTAGTGTAATTTAAATATTAAATGGACAAAAGTCTAGCAAATTATGTATAAAAAATTAATACAAAATGCTCATTAACAATTACTAGGAGATGCCGTGTCTCGCCGTGCAGATTGCACGGCAGGGCGGGGGGATAGTAAGGGTCATTCTGGTAAGGTCTCTGAGGAAGATCCCCTTATTTACTGAGTGACAAGGAGGGATAGACTTTGTAACCTATTAGGTTCTCACAGATCTGGCCTCCATCAGGTCTTCCCCATTATTGGTTTTTTTTAATAAATTGTTTCTGTAACCTGTATTATTTTTATATTGTCTCATTTGCATATGGATCTATCGAAAATAGTCTCTTTATTATATAAGGATAAGGCTACGTATTATTGGACCTTCGTAGATCTCGCTTTATCGCAAAATTTCATAATTAATGGTAAAAATAATGATGATTTTTGCCTTTCTGTTTGTACCCATGCGGTAGGCGTAACAGAATCGCCTATTTGAGCACCCAGCCATATTAAAGGATCTCATCTGTGAAACAAATGAAGAATATTTCTTTTCTCTCTAATTTCCTTCTCTCTCTCCCTCTCTGCTCTTCCTTTTATCTCTACCTTTTCTCTGAAATTCCTGAAAACTCGGTCATCCTTCAGCCTTGAACTTTGGAAGCTAACAATTGCAGCTGCGTTATGTAACTGCTGAAAATACGAAAGTCGTTGGGGTTAGGGTTATGGTGCTTTGAAAACAGTATTGTTTTTGTATTATGTGAATCTGGAAATTGTTTCCACGCCTGCTCCTTATTTTGAGTTCTGGAATTCATGCTTTTCTTCTGGAAAATTTTATATGCATGAATATTGCATCCACCAGATTTCATCTGCCTTGCTTGCTCTTTATATACTGCGTTGTTTGCTGAACAATAAAACTTCTGCTTTTTCTGTGGCGTTTATTGCTTGTTTTGCGATTATGTTGCCTTGTTTTTGCTTGTTGTCTTGCATAAAGTCACCAGCGGCGGTTGAGGCATGTCGCCACTGGTTTCACTGGTAGGCGTCAGTGACGACGCCAATGGTTGGCTTCGACAAGGGCGCCTACCAGTGAAACCAGCGACGGTTGCGTCCATGAACGACGCAGTGCAATATCTCACCAGTGGCGACCGCCGCTGGTGATGGATGGAGAGATGGACGTAATAAAGCCCATACACAGAAGCAGCATGATTTGGCTGGCGAGGACGCGGCGGCAGCTGGAGAACTGACGGTCGTTGGGGAGCTAGTGGCTTGCAGGCAACGCCAACGTGCTGTTGAGCTGACGATGGCGGCGGGCGGCATATTTTAGCTGCTAGTTTTTCCATCTTATGATTTTAGGGTTTTCTTTAAAAGAAGGGGTGTGTTTGGCTCATTAGAAAAGCTTATCCTAGATCTAGAATAGACTTATTCTAAGAGTGGAATAAGTAGTGTTTGGAGAATAAAGTAGGGTTTGTCTTGTTTGGTTACAAGGTTAATGTACTAAACTTAGAACAAGACTTATTTGGCTTTAAGATCAATGTAATCTTTATTAAATTTCATTCCAAACATAAATTAAAAATGAGTTTAAATTTTGAAAATAATTTTAAAATTCAATTAATTATTTTTCTTAATGTGATTAAGAATAATAATTATATTGATTCTTAATTAATTTTTAAAAAATAATTTTTAAAATTGAAATTAGCTATTTTTAATTAGATTGAAATTAATTAATTAAAATTTTAAAATTAAGAAAATTGTTTTTTTCAATAATTAAGATAGGTATTTTTTAATCAAATTTATTTATTTCAACTTGATTGAAATAAGTTAATTATGATTTTATTTGTTTAAAGAATTATAATTCACTTTACTTAGAATTTTTTTTATGAATAATGTATTTCTTTATTTTAAAAAAAAGAAATTTTTAGTTAAATTTTGAAAATTGATTTTATTTATTAATTAAGAAAATTGTCCTTTCTTTAATTTTTTGAAAATATTTTTCTAATTTGTGAAAGAGAGATTTTTTAATTAATTAATAAATCAATTTTAAAAAATAATATAAAAGACTTCCTTAATTAAAATTAAAGGTGTTTTATTTAATTATGAAAGTAGTTTTCCTTTAATATTAGAAAATATTTTTCTAATTAAGGAATAATAATTTCTCATGAGATTAAAAATAGTTTTCTAATTAGATTAGAATATGTTACTTTTATAATTTTGATAAAGAAAATTTTCTTAATTATAATAAGAAAGAAGCATAATTTAT
>JAOQMP010000002.1:7840475-7853200 GCA_027563575.1 Erythroxylum pedicellare
ATAATTAATATATAACTAATTGATTGAAGTATTAAAATATAATTAATAGATTAAGTAGTTAACATTAATATTTAATATATATATATATATATATATATTAGTCATGACCCTACATTATTAACTGTTAATTTTATTAGTTATTGTCAAGTCACAGGCGTGATTGTGCATGTTGTTTGTTTGTTTTTGTTAACAATTAATTAAAATCTATATGATGTTATAACATCTTTTATTAAATAGTTAATTAATTAATTAAAATATTATTAGTTTGTTGATTAATTATAACATAATCAATTGATAAATTAATTATAATATACTTAATATTTGCTCTTTAACTAATAATATTTAATAAATATTATAACATGCACGATTGGGACTAATATATAATAAATAATAATAATAATTAGTAATTACATAATTTACGATTATTTAATAATAACAATTAACAAAAACATGTAATAATTTAAAATTAATAATTACATAAATAAAACTAATTAAGAGCTACTGTGAGATTTAACTTTATTAAGCCCATTGACTTTAAAGCATGTGCGAATTATACTTAATTAATTATTACTTTTGTTATTATTAATTATTTACTATTCTTCGGTATGTACTGAATGTACATATTATTAATTATTAACAATATTAATAATTTTGAATTATTTATTGAGTGCTTTAAGCACAACAAATATCATAAAACATCTATAATTGCATCCAAAACAACAAGAGTTTCATAAATAATTCAAGAACAACTCCTACAAAATATTTAGCTGCTCATAATCATGAACAATCCGACGAATCCATGACCTTTTGCATTTGTCATTCCTTTTGTAAGCTCCTCACACATTGTCCTTCTTTTCCATCAGATTTCATTGCTATTTGAATTCTATAAATCTATCCAGTGGTGCCATTAAATCATCTATACCGCATTCATAGTTGCAAATTTGATACCTGCATAGTTCATCAGTGACGTGCTTCAATCCATCCTACAAATAGGCTCCAAAACTACCCTCAAACACTAGATAACGTAAACAAACAACTAAACACTTCAAAGACCAGGAAAAGATGCAAAAAATGCTAAAGATCAAATAAATTAGAACTAAAACCCACAAAGAAGCACTTAAAACAGATGAAACAACCAATCCATTATATCAATTCATCATCCCAAGGATTAAGAACATGCAATCTTTCGAACTTCAGCCACTTGAATGTCCAATTACTACACACATCATGACTATAGGCATACATAATCAAACTCAAAATTTGACACTATCAATCAAAGGCAAGCATAGACTCAAAATGAATCTTACTCATTGAGTTCACTCATTTCACTCAAGTATTTAAGGTTAGTGTTTCCCTCAAGACTCCCTATAGAAAAGTACAGTACCATAGGCTTGCAAATATACCAATTCTTCTCTATGGTGATTACATGTAGAAATAAATCAAAAGGACTTTGTTGACGGTTATAATGGGGCTAGGGTTTAAGGTATGTCAAAGAGGTTTGAGGGCTCATCACAAGAATTCATAGAGTACTAAATATGCAAATGGACACAAAATGGTTTCTGAGATATATGAATGGATATAACTAACTATTCCCCACTTCTTGTTGCTACTATATGTCATTCTTTTCCTTTTTCTTTTCTTTTTTTCGTTTTTGTTTTTCTCCTTTCTTTTCACAAAAATCAAGAAACACAACTAACATTAGCAGCTACATGTAATGTGTTGTAAAAGTAGAGGTATGAAGAAAGCTACTCAAAGTGTCTCAGAAAACATAAAGGTTTTTGACAACAATCCCAAACTGATGCAACTTAGCACTTTATTAACCTTGTGATAGGGTAAATTAATGGGGTTTAAGGTTTAAAATGAAGATTTTTTACAAACAAAAAGATCAAAGGCTCCAAGGAGTTTGCAAGAGACAATAACATAGGCTGTTGTCTAAGTCAAGGGCTAAAAGAGTGAGGGCCTTAACTATTGCTATTTAACATGCATCTGGTAGATTCAAATTGGTTCAAGGCAAGTTTTGAGTATACTACCTATGGGAGTATCACACAATCAAAGAAATGATATGACTATGGAATAGAGTCATATAGGTTCAACTCCTCATTTAGGCTCAAATGAAAATCCAACATATTTCTACACATCACCTAATCACTCAAGTATCAATTTCAGAGAAAGCCTATGTAACCAACTACTTCAGCAAATGCGCATGGTTCACCTTCTATCTAAGTGGCCTAATTCAATCTTCAAGCATATGACTCAATCCTATTCCGACTATTATGATATAATTGTAAAGTTTGAGAAACTTTATGATTACATATAAGATATTCAATAAATAAGGATCAATATAAGATATTGAATCTTATTTAGGCATAATTGGTATTTAATTAGAATTATTTGTAATTCTAATTAAAGTTTAATTGAAGTTAGTATTTAACTTCAATTAAATTATTAAATTGTTCAAAGCTTAATATAAATAGGCTTGAGCTCTATGGAGCTAGCACTTCATGCTTAGCCCTCTCTATAAAAGTTACAGAGTTCTCTCAACCTGTTCTGTGAATACCGTTAGAGGTCGGACGGCTACAGTGGTTAAGACGGATTAGTTTTGGAAACGGTTCGAGAGATGCATCAAGATAAAGATCAAGCTTTGGAATAAGGTATGAATTAAATTTCGTTTTATTATGATTCGTGTTAATCATTTTATAGAATTAAAAAGATCTTGGTTTTCGGGAAATCAAAAGTTACGAAAGAGTTTTGTGATTATTCCGCTACGGTTCGGATCAGATCCCGACCTGATTTCCCAACAGTAGTAAGGGCAATTCCTCTAGTCACTAGTGAATATAAATTCCCCTCGCTCCTCATGAATAACAAAAGCTTATTGGAGAGTAACGCCTGCTACGGTTTTTTGAGTTTATTAAAGAAAATTATTAATTTTCTATAAGACAATATGATTACTTATTTAATAAAACATATTCTTTATTATTTAGCTCTTGCTATCGCATATAAGACATTTTTGAAAAATAAATAGGAGATTAAAATTTAATAAAATATTTTTAAAGTATATTATGTGAAACTGTTAGTAACATTTGTCAACGTTTTATTTAGCGACGATTTAAAAATCATCGCTAAAAGTATGCTTGTGATGATGATTTTTAAACACGTTACCAAAACCTTATTGTTTCATGATGTTTTACAAAATCATCATTAAATGCAAGCCTTAGGCGACACTTTTTGGGAATTGTCACAAAAGGCCCATCCTTTTGCAACATTTTAGTATTTTCTTCATAGAATTATGAGAGCTTAGAAATCGTAAAAAAAAAGGACTAAAAATTGTCGCCCAAACCTTAAGTAACAAAATAACTCTCTTATTTATAATTATGAATTCACTAACTTAGACTTGATCATTTTATAACTAAACATCATATTGAGAAAATTCAAATTTAATGTTATTGATAATTATTCTAAGTGTAAAAATAAATATAGCTAACAAAAAGTCAAATCATTTCAATTATTTATGAAACTATAAACTTAAAATTAATTAATATTACATAGATTTATACTTTTATTTTTCTTTTTTAAATTATATGATTTGACAATTTTATATGGTGTCACAAAATTTTCAAATAGTTTTAACATGAAGTTTGTAATATAATGATATATGATTATTACAGAAAAACAATAAATATCAATATATGGCGAGTAATATAATATAATAATATATGATAAGTAATACAAGATTTTAATTAGAAATTGAACAATTGTTATAGACAAAATAATAAATAAAGTTTCATGCCTATTCCTTTGAAAAGAAAAAAATAATTATTTTCTGAATTCTAAGTGACATGAGACTCAGTAGATAAGGTAAAAGAGTTCTCTATGTCAACATTTCCAAGAAAGCTCCTTACACGTTCGAAGGCGTCAGTTGGAACAGTGAAAGATCTTCCCTCAAGAGTTGGTTTATTGACATCCTCTTCCCACAAATTCTTGGCTTTAACTAAATTCACAGAAAATACAGTGAATGATTTCCCAGATGCAATATGAATCACTGAATTAGATGAACCACAAGTACCATGCATTTCACCTAAGGAACAAACAATATAGAACAATCAAATCTAAATCAAATGGTGTAAGGAACCCAAATTTGAATACATGTATACCTTATTGAATGACTCCATCATCATGACAATGAACAAACACAGTTTTTGCAATCGAAAATTGTTCGAAAACAACCAATTTCCCCAATCTTGTATCGACCATCAGGACATCGCCACCACCTCCATTTCCATCTATGTTCTCTTGAAGATTCGAGGAAGCTTTACACAACACATAACATATACAATCAGACGTTCATCTAATAGCTTCCTAAAAGAAAATGAGATACATAAAATAAAGAAAGAGGGTTAATTTAGATGATACTAAAATCCTTGAAGAATAGGTCATTGAATACAAGGGGTGATTAGACTTTGATGTGGAGATTTGTTGTGTATCGATTTGTTCTTCATTAGGGATAATTTTGTCACATTCCTTCCATTTGAGCTCATTTCTGTCATCAGAAACTAGTAGCTACATCGACTTTTCGCGATGAATTTGTATTAACAGTTTTATTATGAAAAGTCAATAGAAACAAAAAAGTTATAAATATAATCAATATAGAAGCAAAGTGTACAATTTAATAAGGAAATGAAAAATTATATAAAGTTTTATGCAATTAATAAAATATTCACAAAAGAAGTAAAGATCATTGAAACTTAATTTTTTAACTATCTAAAATTCCTTTACACAAGCACATCCTATGTTTGCCACTCACAGTTAAAGATAAATAAAACTTAGAGAACATGTCACAGATTAAAAAGTGATCTGACATTTTTAAGAATAAAAAACTTCTGATTTGAATATTCTTTTTACATCTGACACACTTATAAGATTATTAATGAACATCAATAAGTCAATATAACTAATTGAAGTTAATTATATAACTTATTGACATGAGAAAATAAAGTTTGTATTACACACAATATCAATACTTTTCTACATTGTCTATTCCAAACATAAATTACAACCCACAAATTTGTTACAACATTCTATCAATGTTAATTTTGTGATCTATTAACTGGGACAACTGCATATGATAAGGTTGAGAATATTAACTATGTATCTACTATGTTTAGGGGATGCAGAATTAAGAGTGCTTTACTCTAAAGCCACTATTATAATAAAAAGAGGCTAACTACGTAGGAGTTGGATCCCCCAACACCCTCATTAGATATGGAGAGAGCTATAATTATGGAATTCAAATTGGAACGAAGTATAAAAACTAGAAGGGTAACCTTAGGCAGTTAATAAGATGCAGAAATCACACAAAAAAAATGCAAGAAATCCAAGTAGATGAATAAACTTACTTGAAGAATTAAATGAAGATTAGGGATCAAAGCTATCTCTCCCAAACAAGACCCTATAATCTCTAAGTATTAGTTAGAAATTTGCATTAAATAAGAAGACAATAAGTAAGTATAAAAGAATAAAGTAATTTCATATGTCGAGGTTAACTTTCAGCTAGGATGAGAGTGATCTATGACTCCTACAGTAGAAAGCTAATGACTACCTATTGCATAACAACGGCCAAAGGTAAAAGGATGAAGAAAAGAAAAGAAGCAAGATAGAGGAACCCATACCTGACAACTTGACCAGCTCGGAGAAGAAGACCGCCTTTGATGGTTCAGCCTTCATTAGGAAGCATCTATAGACTCTTTCAGTTGGGAAGGATTTATTTACCTTATTTATAAAATGCCATCATATATAGATTAGCTTGTCTGCTACTTACAACAACATTGTCATTTTGTTGCTTTGTTAATTGTTGTGGGTTACTTTTGTAACAATTTTTATAATTCATCGCCAAACCCTATTCCTATATATTACTCTCTATATATTATAGAAATTATTTATAATATATAAATTCCATATAATATAATATAATAAATAGAGAATTATGATTAAATAGACTAATATGATAAGTAAGATATGACAAAATTTATCTATTATCTATATATTCATAAATCATTATACTAATTACAATTATTATTTTTACATTCATATATCATTATATTAATTACCATATATAATTATATTTTTTGAAATATAATAAAAAAGATGTCGTATATGACATAAAATGGAAATCAATATTAAATATTAATATCATATTCTTAAAATTCAAAATTAATATTATTAACAATGATTATAAGTCAAAAAATAAATTTATCTAACAAAAACATTATTTAAAATTTATAAAACTAAAAACACAAAATAATTAATATTACATAAATTTACACTTTATTTATCTCTTTTAAAATATAAGATTTGACAATTTTATGTGGTGTCACAAAACTCTATTTATTGTATATAAATCTATACTATTTTATAGAATTTAAGAAAGTGACTAGATTTCACTACAACAATTTATCATGACACAGTCCACCATTGAGGCTTTCATTTTTATGAAAGAAAATGACAATAGAGAGTTTGTAACTGGCAACTTTGATTCCTGTGAATTCCGAGCCATAGAAGGAGGTTCCAATGGATGTGGTTGACAATGGAGTGAATTTAAGGGAAGATTACAATGAAAGAAAGTGAATGATCTGCTTTGTTCTACTGAGTTGTTGGTATCTCTAGTACATGTTCTATAATCCTTCCTTTTTAATTTGTGATGTTTCATCTTGTTTATACACCACCACCAAAACCCAGGTATTTTTGCATGCTTGTCTTTTTTACATATTCTTTGTTCTCTACTATTGTGATACTATGCAAGTGTTCGATAATCGGTCGTAAATGCAAGTTACCAGATAGGGACGTTCTTCTCTAGCTTTTACTTATTGTTATGAGTCCACTGCCCTTAAGGAGCTCCCGTTGTTTTGTTTGGGTTTTCTAGTTTTGCCTCTAGTTGTAACACCGCACTCCCCATCTGACGCATGTACATGCACCTCTTGGACACATGTGCACATGCTCGACAGAAATGGCGTGTGAACTATTTCACCTTTATATGGCATCATAAGCTAAATCATAAATAACACATTATCTAAAACCCAAAATTTCCTCATTTCAACCATAATTTACAATATAGCATTAAATCCATCATTCATATTTATACATTATCAAAGATCAACGTTCACTTTTCAGTCTACAAAGTATGCTACATACAGGAGGAAATAACCAAAAATTAATAACTAATCCTTCAGTCCCAGTTGACCTACCTTTGAGCTATAACTTATATTCAAAAGTGGTACAAATTTTCTTCTATGCAGTCTTAGCAGCTAAGTCGTCGCTCTCTCGAACCTGAAATTGTCAAAATGCAATTTTGGTGAGTTTTGCGAACTCAGTTGAGTAACCATCCACGATGGTTCCCTTTTATTATGCAATACAACATTTCATATTATCATACAATTCACATCAACTTGACTATCATTAAGTAATATCATGAAACACTTTGTTCACAATTGTCATATTTCACTCACAAAGTCTATACAATTCATCATTTTGTCACAATCTTTTAGAACACAATCATTGATAAATTACCATTTATCCATACAAGAAAAGTCATCATAACAAGGCAATCATTCAATCTATTGATGTCATATTTAAGTGCAATGTTTATGAGACTCAATTAAATTATTACGTGAATGTGACCGTGTGTCTTTTTCACTGTCCCGTATCCGTTATAGATACCAGGCTCTTTCATATTATCCCTATCCGTTGGGGATACAGGACTCATTGTACACATTAAGCCTTAAACTCTTCCCACAAATACATGAGCTTTAAGCTCTTTTTTTACTAACGACATTAGTCACAACTGCCTTTATATTTCATGCATTGGAATGAAATGCATTCCATAAATTCAATCATTATGCTTATTCAGTCACATTTACATTCTTTCTCATTCACATTTATCATCGAACTTTTAGTTTGACATTCAACATTTAAGTTAAGAAAAAAGTAGTCAGACATATTCACATTGAAGTAGCACTTCTAATGATTTATTCATATATCAAACACTTCGGACTTTTCATGTCTGGAATTTAGTACACATACATCACAAATCAATTCAATTTAATATCAAAGTGAGACCATCTTAAGTTACTCACAAATCACTCCAGAAAGCTATTACCTTGAAGTCCCGGCAATGTTTGGATGATGGCACTCTAAATGCTCCTCTATAACATGCAAAACACAAATACAAATATCACAAATTTGCACAATTGTATAAGTATTCATTTATGCACATCTATGTATATAAAATATGTACAATGCATGTTCAATGACAATTCTGGGTATTTTATCATTATTCTTGTCATAATAACATTCATATATCAAAACTCACATAAGTTAATTTGTACTAAGGGTTTGGACCACAAAAAAACAAGTTAAAATTAATTTCATAACCCAATTGATCATTCCAGATTTTTTTTACATCCCAATTGATCATTCCAAATTTTTTTTACATACTTTTGGGTCCACTTTACATAATCATTCTAATAAGGAAAATGGAGTAGTTTAGTAACAATTCCTACTAGTCAATTGTTCTCCTATCTATTAAGTTTCTAATGACATCAAGATCATAAAATTTGTTTCATTATTCTGTGAGTTATGCTTAAAATACTACAGACTAAGTACATTTGAAATTTTAGCTAGAGCATGATCATGCACTCAAAGTTGTACAACTCATATATCTCAATTATAATATCCAAAAATTACAAACTTTACACCAATTGAAATCTAAGAGAATAAGTTACAACTTTTGTGAGACAACTTTGTCTAATTCGGTCTACATCAATAAAGTTTATTCGATAACAACAGGGTATGATTTCTGTCAAGGATAGTGCTATAGCCTAAGCCAAGACTCAATTTCAAGATAAATTTCAAGACCCTCATGCATGTATTCATTTACAATGTTAAAACATCATCAAAAATCACTTACTTGGTTCAACAAGGTTTCCTGCAGTGAGAGTGAATCAAATGCACACAATAAACAACTTGATGTTCGGTGATGGATAATAAGAAGAGAGTTTTGGTAAAGGTACTTTTAGTGAAAAACAATGTGAAGAAAATTACACCAAACAAGTAGGTGAGAGCTGATGAATTTTCCATCCAAAAACACTTGCTACTTGTCCTCTTTACATGTAATACATTTGTCACCCAAATAAGACTGCCATATATCACATTATAATTGGTCCATTTATCTCTTATTCCCATATTTTTCCTAGGCCAGAATATCCCAAATTTTTGTAAATTTCCTAAAATTTACCAAAAATTCTGAAATAATAATAATACTCTCCAAATAAAATTTCAATATAAATAATCCACAATTCACATTTTAATCGCATTTATAAATCAATTATACCCGAAAAATGTCAATGAGTGCATGTACAATTATTTTAATGTGTTAGCAATAATTATTCACGTGTATGTGTATATTCAATTTTGCATGATCATGAAATGCATTTCTAATTTCTCTGTACACTATCATATACTCTATTATGGGATTCTAGCCCCTAACATGGGATATTACAATTCTCTCCTCCTTAAGAAATTTCGTCCTCAAAATTATTACCTTATTGATGTAACAGGTGGTGATATTGCTTTTTCATATGCTCCACTGTTTCCCAAGTTGTTCTTCACTTAATTGATTTTGCCATAGGACTTTCACCATTGAAATTTCCCGATTCCTCAACTATATTGTTCGATATCCCACTATCTTAACTAGCTCCTCAATGTAACTCAGATTACTAGCAACTTCAATCACTTGAGTCAGTATAACATGTGTTGGATTAGATCAACATCTCCTGAGCATATTCACGTGGAATAAGTTATGTAATTGAGACATTTCGTTCAATAAAGCTAGCTTGTATGCCAGTGGTCCTATCCTCTCAATGATCTCATAAGGACCAATGTAATGTAGGCTCAACTTGCCCTTCTTATCGAATCTCAACACTCCTCGCCAGGGCGACACTTTCAGAAACACTTTGTCCCTTACACTATATTCTATATCCTTTTGATGCTGATTCAGATAGCTCTCCTGTCTATCTTGAGCCGCTTTTATTTGACTTCGGATCAGCTTCACCTTATCTATAGTATCTTGTATCAGTTCTGGGCCTTCTCTCATTCTCAAACCTTCCTCATCTTAATATAGAGGCGATCGACATTTTCTACCATAGAATGCCTCATTAGGTGCCATACCAATACTACTGTGATAATGGTTATCATAAGCAAATTCAATTAATGCTATATACTAATCCCAAGATCCTTGGAACTCTAATACATATACACGAAACATATCCTCAACATTCTTGATTATCCTCTCACTTTGTCCATCTATTTGAGGATGAAGTACAGTACTGAAGTTTAACTTCGTACCTATAGCTGACTGCAAGTTCTTCCAAAATATTAAAGTGAATCTAGGATCCCTGTCCGACACAATGGATACTGGAATCCCATGCAGTTTAACAATCTCATTTACGTACCTCCGAGCCAACTGGTCTAGTGAGTTATTCTCTGTCACTGGTAAGAAATGGGCCGATTTAGTTAATCGGTCCACCACAACCTATGTAACATCATCTTGCCTCGGAGTCTTAGGCAATCCCATAATAAAATCTATAGTGATTCGTTCTCATTTCCACTCTAGAATAGGCAATGAATGAAGCTTCCCAATTGGAGCCTAATTCTTAGCTTTAATCTGCTAACAAATTAAACATTTAGCTACATAGTTAGCTACTTGCTTCTTCATCCTAGGCCACCAGAAATGTTGCTTCAACATGTTATACATCTTGGTAGTGTCAGGATGCATATCATATATTGCTACATGGGCTTCCTCTAGAATTTCCTTTCTCAGTTCATCCACATTTGGCACACATAATCTCTGGTTTAACCATAATGTTTCATCTCTCAATTCAAACTCAGAATCTGGATTCATCTTAATTTTCTTAATCAGTTTTACCATTTCAGGATCTTTACTCTGTACTTTTCAAATTTGATCATGTAACATTAGTCTCAACTTTAGTATGGCTATCAATGCTTCATTATGCTCTAGATTCAACTCCATATTTAAAGCTCTCAATTGAATCAAGCCTGGTAACCTCGATAACTGAATTTGAGCTACACTATTATTTGACTTTCGACTCAATACATCTGCCACAATATTAGCTTTCCCCAGATGATACTCAATTATGCAGTCATAATTCTTTAACAACTCAATCCATCTTCTTTGTCTCATTTTCAACTCTTTTTGACTCAGCAGATATCTCAAGCTCTTATGATCAATATATATCTAGAATGTCTCTCCATATTGATAATTTCTCCATATCTTTAGAGCAAAAATAACTACAGCAAGCTCTAGATCATATCTTGGATAATTTATCTTATGATACCTTTGTTGTCTCGATGCATAGGCTATTGCTTTGCCATATTGCATCAATACACATCCCAGTCTTTGATGCGAAACATCACTGTATACTATATAACCACTAGTTCTTGTTAGAATAGTCAACACCGGTATTGTAGTCAACCAATGTTTCAGTGCTTTAAAACTTCTATAACACTCATCATTCCATCTGAATACTACATTCTTCCTCAGAAGTTTAGTCAAAGGGGCTGAGATCAAGGAAAACCCTGGATAAACCTCCAGTAATATTCTGCTAATCCTAGGAAACTCCGAATTTCTAATACATTCTTCGGAGCCTCCCATTTCATTACTACTTTTATCTTCATTGGATCCACTTGAATACCTTACCCACTTACTATATGACCCAAAAATATCACTTGACTCAGCCAAAACTCACATTTACTGAATTTGGAATATAGTTGATTCTCCCTCATAATCTGTAGTATTACTCTCAAGTGTTTGGCATGCTCTTCTCTATTCTTTAAATCACCAAAATGTCATCGATAAACACTATCACAAAGCGATCCAGGTAGGTCTAAAACACCTTATTCATCAATTCTATAAATGCAGCTGGAGCATTAGTTATCCTAAACGGCATTACTACAAACTCATAATGTTCTTACCTACTCCTGAAAGCACTCTTTGAGCTCCCTATAAGTGATCAAACAAATAATCAATTCTAGGTAATGGGTACTTGTTCTTCACTGTGACCCGATTCAGTTGCCTATAATTGATGCACAGTCTCAATTTTCCATCCTTCTTTACAAATAAGACTGGAGCTCCCCATGGTGAAACATTGGGTCTAATAAATCCCTTATTCAATAATTCCTATAACTGTGCCTTTAACTGTTAGCCCCCGAAAATTTTCCATTAAAGTTAAGAATGATTAAATAAATTGTAAGGTTTATTGGATTAATTACTTTTGGAGTTAATTATTATGTCAAGGTTAGTAGGATATTATTGCATGGGTTAATGGAATTAAAGTTTTAAGGTTATAAGAATGTTCAAGGGCATTTTTGGCAAGAAACTTAAAGTTAAAAGAACATAAGCCTATAAGGAAGGGTAAAATGGACTTTTTGGACTCATTAAGGGTAGAATGGAAGAAGAAATGTTTTCTTGTTGTTTTAATAAGAGAAAAACGTGAATTGAGAGAGAAGAAAAAAAGTATAGAAGAGATAAAGAAGAGAGTTTCGGTGGAGAGGAGAGAAAAGAAGGAAAGAAAGGTAGGATTTCATCATTTCTTGGTTTTTAAGAGAGAGTTTGAGGTTATTCAAGAAGGGAAAAAGGTAGAGGAAGAGAAGAGCTT
>JAOQMP010000002.1:7853300-7864956 GCA_027563575.1 Erythroxylum pedicellare
CTCAATTTTTGTACCATCAAGATCATTTCATCTTATTTGAAGATGTAGTTATGACAATTTTCCAATTACTATCATTCAGTAATGCTACCTGGATTCTAATTAATGCTAAACAACATTTCTATTTTTGTGCCTACCATGATCGGGGTGAAAAGGTTCATGATTGTGATTCATTTTACTCGAATTTATCATCAATAGTAACATCATTAATGATCTCAATCTATCCCCAATTGATCACTGTAAGCTCTTTCATATATTATTCTAAGTCATCTTTACATGGGAATCATAAATAACAATTATTTAATAAGTTATAGATTATTGCCTACATCATTCCCACATATACAATACATATGTGCTCATTATTCCAACTTATCATGGTGATCCCATTTCAGATATGTACTCATAATACCAAATCAACTTAATGTTAACAGCTTTTATGTATGTCACTATGATTATGTCACCTTTCAATTACCATCATATCACCATACATATGTATGTTTGCAATCAATTCAAAATTTTAGATGCATAATTCTCTTGAAATTTTGATCTCAATTTCACAGAGCACATTTACCAACAATCATTTCAAGTCCAAGTTTAACCTCTCAAGGTTATAGAAATTTTTATTTTCTTTCAAATTGGATTGTACACTTTAAATCCCATCACTGATATCTATATCACTACTTTGCTTAATCAATCCCTGACAATACATTCATATCTACTTCACATTCGAGGATACATCACCAGAGCATAATATTGATGTTGTATACCATAATACATCCACCAATACAAATGCATTGAATCTTTATCTATCATATCTAACCATATACTATTTCTCATTTCTGATCACATTCTGACAGATCATCATTCTCCTCACTATTTCTATCAGCTCAAACTTTTAACAAATACTCATACTTCTGACTGATATAGATGCGACTCAAACTATAGATCAGTTGCTACTGCATGCTATGACAAGTCTAAAATGCATGTAACTTGACACATTTTTTGATAAACATCCATGTAAGATACTAAATCTAGGCTCTGAATGCAAAATGTAGCACCCCACCTCTTGCAGGACACGACCTGACGTCCTGACTGATATCTGAGTACGAATCCGAAAAGAGTGGCGTGCTAAAACAGTTGGTAAATTAAACTCATTATTTTCAGTTTAAATCAACCCGTAAACTGCGAAAAAATGGTAATCAAATTTGGCCTAATTTTTATTTATAAACATTTTCAGTCATAAGAATTACAATCATTATTTAACTTATCAGAGTTTCAGTAGACACTTGGGCCTATTACAAAAAGAAACACTTGTAGTCACAATAACATTACATTTTAGGATCATTTTTGTACACATTGAATAACACTTAAGACTACACTTTTCAATTTTTGATGAGTTTTGTAAACTCAGTTGAGTAACCATCTTTGATGGTTCACTCATATAACAAAACTTAATCATTATATAATCACACAACAGTCAATCATTTCAATACATCTTTGCAGATCATTCAATGAATTCCAATTATATATGAAAGCTATATGTATGAGAATCACATTCGTTTTTATAGTGTTGTGACCGAGTGCCTTTTAGATACAGATATTAGCCCATAGGACTCAGTTAGAAGTAGTATTCACGGAGTATAACTCTATATGTACAAATAGTAATCACGAAGTAAAGATCTACATGTAAGCGTTTTCATACTGGCTACTTCGGTTACAATGCTTTTATATTACATGCATTGAAATGATATGCATGTCACAATTAAGTCATCAATTCAATCACTTTCACTTGTATGTATTATTATAGTATAACAGTCTCAGTATCAGTAGTCATCAAACTAGGTCTGGCATTTAACTTTTAAGTTAAGAATCAGAATATTCAATTAGGCAATCTTATTTATATATAAGTAGCACTTCCAATGCTATGTGCATGCATCAAACGCCTCAAATATATATTATCTGGAATTTAGTACACAATTAGTCAATGTAGTTCAGTAATATATATCAATACAATTCAGTCATATACAGAATAAATAAAGTGAGATCATCTTAGGTTACTCATAGTTGCTCCTTTTAAGCCTATTGCCTTGACGTTCCGGCAATATCTAGAAACAGTTGCTCTAGTAGCTCGTCTATATGCAATAAAAAAAATTCATATTAGTAGAGCGCTTATGTAATAGAATAAACACATTTATCAATCTTTCATATCTCATGCATGTTCAATGACAAATTATCGGGTATATTTTGTTATTATAATGATGTACATATCAATTGTACTCCAATTATATCGAACTTCAATCACTCTTTCTCCATTTCAACGGTTTCTAAAAACATTCCATTCTGGTCAACAATATATGATCAATAAGATGTAGATAATGAAGAATTTAAGTAACATTTCCTTATAAAAAATTGTTCCTCTGTGTCTTAGGTCCTTAATGAAACAAGATCATTCAATTTGGTTCAATATACGGATATTATACTCAAAATATGTCAGTCTATTCTTAAGCTATAATAGAACTCTTACTTCAAATTCATAACAGATTTTGGAATTTTTAAAACCAGAATTACAATTTGATTTCTTCAGGACAATAGTAGCTATGTGTCTCTAGTTTCATTTGAATAAAAAATCAACTTATTTGGAACTCTACAGATCAAGATATAATCAAACTACCGAAGTATGTTCAATAAAATATTCCAGTTCATACTATTCTAACAAATTCCCTTACTTTCATTCAATTAATCTTTTTCAAATCAATTTAGAAGGCTACCAATTTTTATGCATAGGTAGAATAATATGTTAGGAATCTATTGGCTTAATAATCAAGTCATTGGATATTCGGTGAAGAAGTTATAACAAAAAGAGCAAAGGAAGCACAAAAAGAAATTGTTTGGAACAAATTGGAAGTCACGATTGTGCGTCTGCACGATCGCTAGTTTCACTAGCAGGTCGTGATAATGTTTCTTCCAATCTTCTTTAACAATGTTGCGATCGTGCTGAAGCATGATCATGACTCACAACCTGCTTCTTACACCAAAGAGTTTCCTTATTTTCTTCCATTTATTTCCAAATTTTCCATTTCTTAAACTTTCCAACTAATACATCTATGCATGATTCATCCTTTCTATGTCCAGTACAACTCAAAACAATTCATATGCAAGTTAACCAAAACGTCACACAAGCTTTCTCTCACTATTGTGTTCATCCTTTCTCTCACTACTGTATTTTCATTCTTTCAGTAGTTCACAACTTCCTAACACTCAGTAAACGCAGATTTAATTCCAGATACATTTACTGCTATCTTCATACATTCACAACCTCAAGTCCTCATCTAAGACATTCAGTCTATGCATTCGTCAAGACTACACTGCATAAACTTAACATGCATGTATGTATATATTTATGTCGTAGACATCATTAGAGTTACTTACTTGATTAAGTAATTTTGCCAATAGAGAGTGTGAAAAAATGACACAAGAATAACAACTTTGTGCTCAGTGTTTTGATAAAAGCTAACCTCGATGAATAACAATGATAGAAAGTTGCAGAAGAACCTTCCATCTAAAACACATAACCATGTGTTCTCTTGCATGTAACACCTTTTTCATTAACTCATTAATCCACATGTAAGTATCAGACCTCTCCACATGTCACCATGCATGTGAGCCATTTGTCAATATTTAATCAGTCTATATGTCACACTATAATTGGTCCATATTTCAATATTTTTCTTAGTCCAAAAATACTTCAAAAATTCACCAAAAACTTCAAAATAATACTTATAGTCTCCAATTAAAATTTTACCACATATAATTCACAATCCACTTTTTAATCGCATTAATCAGTTAATTAACCCAGAAAATGTTAATGAATACATGGACAATTATTTTAAAAGACAACAATAAATATTCACATGTATGTGAATATACAATGATGTATAAGCATACAGTGCACTTCTAATTTCTCACAGTATGCTCCATTCACAATTCTGGGGTTTAGCATCAAACATGGGATATTATAAGTGATAAAGTTTAACTTTGTACCCATAGTTGACTGCAAGATCTTCCAAAATTTGGAAGTGAATTTGGGGTCCTTGTCCTACACAATAGACATTAGAATCCCATGTAGTCTAACGATCTCATTTACATACCTTTGGGCTAACTATTTTAGTGAGTTATTCTCCCTCACTAGTAAGAAATGGGCCGACTTAGTCAATCGGTCCACCCCAACCTATATAGCATCATACTACCTCGGAGTCTTAGGCAATCCTATATTGAAATCAATAGTGATTTGTTCCTATTTCCATTCCAAAATAGGCAATGAATGTAGCTTCCCAACTAGAGCCTGATACTTAGTTTTAATCTGTCGACAAGTTAAACATTTAGCTATATAGTAAGCTATTTGCTTCTTCATCCCTGGCCACTAGAAATGTTCCTTAAATGTATTATACATCTTAATAGTGCTAGGATGCGTAGATAAGCGGCCATATGAGCTTCCTCTAGAATTTCCTTTCTCAGTTCCTCCACATTAGGCACACATAAACTCTGTTTTAACCATAAATGTTTCATCTCTCAATTCAAAGTCAGAATCTGGATTTAGCTTAACTTTCTCAATCAGTTTCAACATTTTAGGATCTTTACTCTAAACTCCTCTAATTCTATCATGTAACATCTCTGTCAACTTTAGTGTGGCTATCAATGCTTCATTATGCTCTAGATTCAACTCCACATTCAAAGCTTTTAATTGAATCAAGCTTGGTAACCTTGATAACTGAATCTGAGCTACATTGTTATTCAACTTCCTACTTAATGCATCTGCCACTATATTAGCTTTCCCTTGATGATACTCAATCAAGCAATCATAATCTTTTAACAACTCAATCCATCTTCTTTATCTCATGTTCAACTCTTTTTCACTTAGTAGATATTTCAAGCTCTTATGATCAGTGTATATTTGGAATGTCTCACCATATAGATATTGTCTCCATATCTTTAGTCCAAAGACTACTTTTGTAAACTCTAAATTATATACCAGATAGTTCTTCTTGTGAGACCTTAATTGTCTCGATGTACAGGTTATCACCTTGCCATACTGCATCAATACACATCCTAATCCTTTATGCAAAGCATAATTGTATACTACATCATTGTATACCACATAACCCCCAGTTCCCATTGGAATAGTCAACACTGATATTATAGCTAACTGATATTTCAGTGCTTCAAAACCTCTCTAACACTCATCATTCCATCTGAATGCTACATTCTTCCTCAGAAGTTTAGTTAGAGGGTTCGAGATAAAAAAATCCCCTCGATAACCTTCGGTAATATCTGACCAATCATAGGAAACTATAAATTTCTGATACATTCCTAGGAGCCTCCCATTTCATTACTTCCTCTATCTTCATTGGATCCAATTGAATACCTTGCTCATTCACAATGTGACCCAAAAACACTATTTGACTCAGCCAAAAATCACATTTACTAAATTTGGCATATATTTGTTCCTCCCTCATAATCTGTAGTATTATTCTCAATTGCTTGGCATGCTCTTCTCTATTCTTCAAATACACCAAAATGTCGTTGATAAAAACTATCACAAAGTGATCTAGGTAGGGTTGAAACACCATATTCATCAATGCCATGATGCAGCTATGGCATTAGTTAACCCAAACGACATCACTAAGAACTTGAAATGCCCATATCTTCTCCTAAAAGAACTCTTTGGTACATCAGCCTCTGCTATCTTTAGCTAATAATGCGTAGACCTCAAATTCAACTTAGTGAATAGTTTAACTCCCTATAACTGATTAAACAAATCATCAATTCTAGGCAATAGGTACTTGTCTTCATTGTGACCTAATTCAGTTGCCTATAATTGATGCATAGTCCTAGAGTTGCATCCTTCTTTTATACAAATAAGAACGGAGCTCCCCAAGGTGAAACAATGGGCCTAATAAATCCTTTATCCAATAATTCCTGTAACCAAGCCTTCAACTCCTTCAGTTCGACAGATGCCATCTTATATTGAATAGATATTGGAGCAACACCTGAAATTAGGTCAATTGTGAATTCTATTTCCCAATTTGAGGGCAAGCTAGGTAACTTCGCAGGAAACATATTTAGGAATTCCTTAAAAATAGGAATGTCCTGTACATTTTGCTTAGCTCAAGTATCAATAATGTGGGCCAGATAAACCCCACATCCCCTTGCATTAACCTAAAAGAACTCAAGAATGAGATTAGTTTGGCTGGCATTGCTTGGCTAATACCTCTAAAAATTACTCTCGGCTGATTAGGAGATTCTAATATTACCTCCTTGGTATAGCAGTTTATGATGGCCCTATGACTAGTGAGTCAATCCATGCCTAAGATAACATATATCTCCTTTAACTGTAACACAATCAAGTCTTCTTCCAACTCTGCCTAATCAATTCGAATCAAGCACGAGTTGTAGACTTCTCTTAATATGGTGATACTACCAATCGGTGTACTCACCTTTCTCAATAACTCTCTATCACACTGCAACTTAGATTCCTTATGTAATGTGATAAAAGAATATGTAGATCCCGGATCTAGCAATGCAATAGCCTCAAATGTAAATAGTAATAACACACCTGCAATGACATCCGTAGAATCCTGTGCCTCTTGTGACGTGATAGCATAAACTCAGGTCTGAGGCTGCGGTTAATTGGTCCACACCTCAGTCTTGATAGAAGGACTCTCACAGCTCACTTTGCCTCTACTATGGCCTCTCTTTCCAGTCCCACTAACTCAGCTATGCTAATCTATAGTTTCTATAACCTTACTTACTATCCTACCAGACTGTACTCTAAACACCACAGAACAATCCCTGATCTGATGTTCAAATGAGTCACAGCAAGGGTAGGCTCCTATCAACCTCTAACATTCACTGTTGTGTTTCTTACCACAATGCTCATAAGTTGGCAACTGACCCGATGTTGTACCTCTGTTATTACCAGATTAAATAGAACTACCCCTTTTTCTGAACCCCGAATGTCTTGAACTAATTGATGGTTTGAAACCTCAGATCTGAAGCTTCCTGAACCTTTTGCTAGAACTGTCTTGAGATTTATTGGGCCTTTTCTATCTACACTCTTGTCTATGTTCTCCCTAATCATCTCTCAACAATTGCTCCATTCAGATTGACGCTGCTCTGAGCTCAGTGAAACTGCTCAAGTTAGTAATAGCTAGCCTTGTTCGAATCTCCATATTTAACCTATCTTGAAATCTTCTACACTTGTCTCCCTTAGTAGAAATGAATATAGTAGCATATCCTATCAACTCATTGAATTTAATCTTATATTTTGCCACAGACATCCTACCTTGCTTCAGATCCAGAAATTCCTTCATCTTTCTATCCAGGTAGATCTTGGGCATATAATTCTCTTTGAAGACTCTCAGAAAATCCTCCCATCTCAATCAACAAGGCATGATGGTACTGCCTGGAACAGTTTTCCACCACTATTAGGTTAGTCCTTGTAATAAGGATATTACATAGTTGAACCTCTCATCTAACTCACAATCCATTTGATTAGAGACTCTCTTTTTCCTTCCTGACCATCTCTTGGCCTCTGTAGAGTCTACACTTCTGTAGAAGTCCACAGTCCCCTACTTTCGCAGTTTATCATACCTCCTTTCCCTTCTCACAAGAATTCTTGGAGGCATTCCCTTAGGTTGAGACACAGACGACTGTCTACCGGCTCTTTCTGATCCTAGGTGAGCTGACTATTCCATTTGATCACTTATGATGGATGACCTATAAAAATAATAACTTCAATTACCATCCAAAATTTTCAAAATTTGATGCCTAAAATTTCTACTTATCCATATAGATGCCAACAATGATTTGATACCACCAATTTTAACACTCAATTCCTACCCGACACCTATTTGTATGCCATACGGTCACACGTGCATATGCCTGGCAGAATTGGTGTGTTAACTATTTCACCTTCACTTTATCGTACGGCATCATAAGCAAAATCATAAATAGTACATGATCTAAAATCCAAAAGTTTCCTCATTTCATTTCATGAAAAATTATTTACAATGTAGCATTAGATCCACCATCCATATTTGTACGTTGTGAAGATATCATCGCTCACAGTACAGTCTACAAAATATACTATATATATAAGGAAATAATCAAAACCAACAACTAGTCCTTTAGTCCTAACGGACTACCTTTGAGCCATTATCTGTATCCAAAAGTGGTACAAAATTTCTTCTGTGCAGTCTTAACAGCAAAGTCATCACTTTCTTGAACATGAAATTATCAGCATTGCAATTTTAATGAGTTTTGTGAATTCAGTTGAGTAACCATCCTTGATGGTTCACTCTTGCTGTATAACAAAACAATTCATATTATCATAAAACTCACATCAACTTGATTATCATCAAGTAATATCACGAAACACTTTGTTCACAATTGTCATATTTCAATCACAAATCCATACAGTTCATCATTATGCTACAATTTTACAGAACATAATCATCGATAAATTATCATGTATTCATATAGGAAAAGTCCTTAAAACAATACAATCATTCAATTTACTCGGATCATATATGAATGTAATGTTTATGAGACTCAAATTCATTTATTACATTGTTGTGATCATGTGCCCTTTTCACAGTCCCATATCCATTGTGGATACTAAGCTCTTTGATACTGTCCCTTATCCGTTAGAGATATAGGGCTCATTGCACACATTGAGCCTTAGGTTCTCTCCATAAATGTTTGAGCTTTAAGCTCTTTTTCACTGGCAACATCAATCATAACTGCATTTATATTTCATGCATTGGAATGAAATGCATTCCACAAGTTCAATCATTATGTTCATTCAGTCACATTCATAGTCTTTCTCAGTCACAATTATCATCGGACATTTAGTCGGCCATTTAACATTTATGTTAAGAAACAAGTAGTCAATCACATTCACGTTAAAATAGTAATTCCAACGTTTTATTCATACATCAAACTCCTCGGACATTTCCTGTCTAGAATTCAGTAATTTGGTAACATGTCCTACTATAAAACATACTTTTGGGTTCACTTTGTATGATCATTCTGACAATGGAAATGGAGTAATTTGGTAACACTTACCTACAAAATTGTTATCCTATGTCTTAAGTTTCTATTGACACCAGGATCATACAATTTGGTTCATTATTCTATGAGTTATGCTCAAAATACCACAGAATAAGTGCATTTGAAATTTTGGCTAGTGCATGATTATGCACTCAAAGTTGTACAACTCATATCTCTTAATTACATTATCAAAAATTACAAACTTTATACTAGCTGAAAGTAAGAGAATAAGCTACTCCTTTTGTGAAGACAAATTTGTCTGATTCGGCCTATATCAATATAGTTTATTAGATAACAACAAGACGTGATTTTTATCACGGGTAGTATTATAACCTAAGCTAAGACTCAATTTTAAGCTAAATTTCAAGATCCTTAAGGATGGAATTCAAATTTAATTTCTTCTTAAAAATTGTATCAAAATATCTCTATTTTAATTTAAATTAAAAATCATCTTATGAAGAAATTTACAAATCAAAATATAGCCAAAATACTGAAGCATATTCATTAAAAACATTCTAGTTATCAAATTGCAACACACCTCAACATTTTCATCCTAAACTCAACAATCAATCTTTTCCAAATTAATTCAGATGGCTATAAATTTTGGTAAAGATAAAGAATAATGTGTTATGAAATCCCATGTCATTTGGAGGTTAGAGGAAGAAGTTATAGCAAAAAGAAAGAAAAACTGTCCAGTTTTAGGAAAGCTTCGGTGTAATGATGGTGCACTCCATTTTTGCAAATTCACTACATAATTTTTCTCTTCTTCTTCCTGTCTTTTACTTAATGCATTATTTCTATACACCATCTCTAACTTATACACTTTGATTTTCTACTCCCATTCCAATTTAGCTTACTCTAAAACAACTCAAAATTCTAGATTACACACAAACATCAAAAATAAAACTCATATACAGACATCACCATTTTTCTGCTTTTTCTCACTACTGCAATTTTTTTATAATCAATAACAAGCCAAAATTAAGACTTAACAGGTTAGTGAAGGATGGGATCCTTGCGGGCTTGGATAACGATCCATTACACCCCTGTAAATCTTCTATTAAAGGAAAAATGATTAAGGCCTCATTTCCTTCTAAAGGAAACAAATCTTAATCCACGTTAGTCCTAGTACATACTGATGTGTTTAAACCCATAAACGTACAAGCTAGAGGAGGTTATAAATATTTCATAACCTTTATAGATGCTTACTTTAGACTTGACTATTTGAATTTAATGCATAAAAAGAGTGAGTCTTTTGAAAAGTTCAAAGAATTCAAATCTAAGCTGAGAAGTAGCTTGGCAAGCCATTAAAACAACTTCAATCGGATTGAGGTGGTAAGAACTTATCTAGAGAGTTCCAACAATTTTTAATTTAAAATGGAATTGTTTCTAACTTATCATCTCCTCAAACATCTCAAAATAATGGTGGAGCGGAGTGGAAGAGTAGGACTCTATTGGAAATGGTAAGATCAATGATGTCCTATGCTAGCCTTCCAAAATCTTTCTAGGGATATGCCATACAAGCAGCAACTTATCTTCTTAACTTTGCTCCATCCAAATTAGTGCCTAAAACACCTAGGGAGTTATGGACTACCCTAGTGCCTTCATTATGGAACTTAAGGACTTGGGGCTACCCAAACCATATTCTAAGGCTTGAATCCACAAAGATGGAGGTCAGAAGTATGTTTGTTTGTAGGGTATCCTATTGGTACATGAGGGTACTATTTTTATAGTCCTCAGGATAGGATGGTATTTATGTCAACAAATGTGACCTTTTTGGAGGAAGAATTTGAGAGAAATGAAAAAGGAAGAAGTGAAGTAGTACTAAAGGAGTTAGCTATTTCATCGAAACCAAGAGTTGATTGGGATATAGCAGAACAAGATGTCAAAATAGATTCAAGAGTTGAATCAGAAGAGCAGCCTGAACATCAAGTATTGGCTAGACATAGTGGGAGGGTTGTGAGACAACCAGATAGGCATGTAGGTCTAACAGAGACAAAGAAGAAATAGATGCCATTACTTGTAAATAGGCTACTAATGATATTGGTGTAGAAAAATGGCTCAAGGCAATGGAATTAAAAATAGACTCCATATACACCAATGAAGTCTTGATCCTTGTAGATTTATCACCAGATGTAAAAGTCATAGGGTGTAAATGGATATACAAAATTAAAAGAGGATTTGATGGAAAGGTCGAGACTTTTAAAGCTAGATTGGTAGCTAAAGGCTATAGTCAAAAGGAGGGTATAGACTATGAGGAAACTTTTTCTCCAATTGCCATGCTTAAGTCCATCAGAATTGTTTTGGCTATAGCAAATGGATGTTAAGACTGCATTTCTTAATGGGGATCCTGAGGAGACCATTTATATGGCCTAAGCAGAAGGATTCATTAACCAGGTAATGTTGGATTGGAAAAAGAAAGCATGCTATATTTGGAGAAACGGTAGATTTCAAAACTTTTAAGAAATCATTTTTTTAGCGGAAGCAACAAATCCAAATCATCATGCCAATCCATACATGATATGGTATAAGGATAATAAAAACATAA
>JAOQMP010000002.1:7872888-7883414 GCA_027563575.1 Erythroxylum pedicellare
TGCACAATACAGGGTAAAATTATCGTATTGCCCTTATGTTGGTTTTTCCTTCTAGGTCTCCTATTTTACTTTATATGAAAGTACGTTTGGCTATGCGAAAACTGCAACTAAATATTAAAGTTGAGGAATTGAAACGAAACGAAACGAAACGATATGCACATTTATTCAGGTTCATATTTTTTTTTGTCCTTATTACTCTATTTTTGCAGAAAAATAATGTCATTTTTATGTCTATTTACACAAAACGGCATTATTTGATACAATTTATTTATTGCTGAATTTAATGCCATCATTTATTACAATCTTGGTGGTAGTGAGTTCCATAGTGTGGTCCTAGCCTTAAATCAGCATCCTGCTCCTGTCTCCTTTCAAGAACTTCATGGCCGATTGATTGCACAAGAAATTTATCCAAGTAAGATTGACTTTTGAAATAATAAACTAATTGCCCAACAGTTGTTACGTACCAAGTTCTTCAAGCAAGCGGGTGAAACCTTGGCTCATCACAACTAACAAGCAAATACAGGCTCCCACAGAACGCGGACAATCAACGGGTTGTTCTTGCAAGGACCAACACCCTACTGGCTGCGAAGTTATGACTTCTAGAACATAAACATACAGTCACCAGCATGCCCTCCCGCAATTTATTCATTTCGTGGAAAACCCTAAAATAGAATGTTTGTCACTATGATACAACTCCTTCCAAGTTACAACCTCCTCAACCATAGGAACCAAGGAACATTAATCCTTTTTATCATTCTATATACAACACATTCAGGCAACTGCTCCATTCAATGATTTAACTGTCAACGACCAGAACGTCCTTCCTCGCCGTTTACAGCATCCAAAGCCATTATTATGCTTGAGCGTACAAACTGCTGCTGACAAATTCTAGATTTTGTCACCAACCACGTAGCGACTTTTATCTGAACTCAACCCCGATGAATGAAGCTGCTTTCTCTTCCTTACAAGTTGGGATGCAATATGTTTGTCATCTTGAGCCTCCTTTGAATCAGGCTGTAGATGCAGAACTTTTTAAAGTTCATGGAAAGTTAAAAGCCACTATTATTTCATAACTGTGGTTATCATGGCATAATGATTCTGGATTAAGAATCACGACATTGACTTCGTATCCCAAATCTCAGATGGAAGGAAAGAGGATTGGCAAAACAACGACTTTGGGAAACATTCCATATGACTGCTTTTTCAGTAAAGTGAATAAAATTATAAGTGTCAAGAAATTGTTGAGTTGTAAAAGCAATAGATCAAACGAAAATATTAATCAGTTGCTTTAGGCCCTTTATTTCGGCCATGTTTCATCATCACCTAGGATCGATACCTAAGATACTACATATTAAAATCACTAACAAATCTCACATCAAAAGTTAATAATAAACAATTTATAACCCAATTTCTTAGAGTCTATCATCAGAATAAAAACTTTATTGAATAAGATACTCGATTTACAAAATTGTGCTCAGATGACTTCAAAATTGAATGTTACTTTCTACAAAAAAAAAAAAAAGGCTTCAAAATTGAGAGAGTAAAAATATTTGATTCGAGGGGGAAGTATTAAAACGACTAACAACTCTGACATCAGAAGTGAACAAGTGATTTATAAATGAAAAATGATTCATAACCCAATCCCTTAAGGTTTTGAGTTAAGATATGGACCTCTTATATAAAAACTACTCCTTCCAAAATAAAATAATTACAAATTTCACATTACATGTATAGTTCTTATAGCCCAATTACCACTTTCTGGATCTATAAAAGATCAATAATCAGTAGCAACCAGAACAGTAAGGTGAAAAAAAAAATGCAATGCACACTTTCCAAGACTAAAGCCAACCACAACATTGAATCTAAAACAAAATCATTCCCAAGGATTTAAAAGAATATTCAGGACAATGCAAACCTACCTTTACAGCTAAAGCTCTGTCAAAACTATCAATAGCACCATCAGGCTCCCCAAAGTTTAGTTGTGCCCTACCAAGCGTAATCCATGCCTGGCAAAACCATAAGTAGCAGAAGGCAAAAATTATTTCTGCGATATATATTCCTTCAAATCAAAAGGAAAATCAGATTTGTGCATAGGCTGATAGGTTTATGAGATTCGTGAGTGCTCGCTTCAAGTTAGGTGTGAGTTGCATTTAAACCGCTTCTACCAGCGGAGGGACACTTAAAAGTCAATTTGCTAAGGTCCATAAACACACAACATGTCCAATACTTAACGGAACAAGTCAGTTTATATAAAGTTCATCAATGTAAAGAAAAGCTCAAGACAAATGAATAGTAATTCCATAATACAAAACAAAAATCAAATTAAGGCAAAGATAACTATGTATCCATCAAGGCACATGAATATATCCATAAGATGTGCATTCTTTTCATTCTATATCCAGATTAAAAAGAACTGGAACGAAATAACTTCATCAAACTTATTAAAATAAGATTGGCGATAAAAGCTTCGACTTTTATCTGACATGACTTAGGATTTTGGTCAATAAATCAAAAGAATATATTTTATTGTCCTTTACAAGGTAAGCAATTGGTATATATTGCATTGTGTTAATTTTCAACCAAAATCTGGAAATTTATTTTTCATCATCAGGGTGCATTCTTGGAAAATCTTATCCAGTTGAGGCATGGACTTGGAAAATGGAATTGAATATTAAAAACTGCCTAAATCCTTTATGTAAAAATTAGCACAAAGAACTTTACACCGTGAACGACTGAGACATCCATAAGAGGTATTACTCATTAGTTATACAATATAAATGCAAGCAGAGAATGACCAGGAACTGAGAATAAGTATCATACCTCGGCCCACGATGGTTCCATCTCGGTAGCTCCTATCAAGTCAAATAAAAAAAAATAGACTTAAGGTTATTGTGATTACACCTTCTTAAAACTGAAGACTGAGCATGTCATGTAAGAGACAATAAAGATATGAAATACAACAGCTAAATATTAAAAGAAACGGAACAAGAACTGGGACACACGAGTTGCTGCCTTCAGAGCATTCCATGCATCTCCAAGTTCAAGTAAAACTTGAGCCTTTTGTTCGTGCAAGATTGCATTCTCCGGTATCAAATTAAGGGAAGCCTCCCACTTCATAAGTGCTTCTTGGTATTTCCCCTCCTTCAAAAGACAGATGGACATCAGGTATATATATTAAAGGAAGGATCAATTACCACAAATACGTGCCATAATAAGAATGGTATACTCTTCATGTTTCACCACAGTCGTAAACATCCAAGTTCAGATGCCGTGCAATTCATCAGGACACACTGTAAGATTAACATATCTCCAAACACACATGAACTTCAAGAGTAATGCATATAAAGTTTATGCTTCAAACTTATTTTTCAAAAAGAAAAAGTTTGTCTTAAACTTCTACCGATATTCATTAATGTTAATGTCTTTCGGTAGATTATTGAGCAATTGACAAGTTCAGTGTATAGAGTGGAATTCTCACTTGGGTTTCGGTTTATTGACTATGATTTAAAATGCTAAAATCTGAATCTAGGACGAGAAAGCCATACTTTGGTGCTTCGATGCTCCATTTTCCTTGTTCCCATCCATTCCTCTCAGTGCTTTAAATTCACAGACAGGATAAGACTTGCCAACCAACATGGAAATTCTCTAAGTAAATTAAGTTCATATATTTATTGGATGGAAGCAGTCAATATAAAATAATGTTACAGCACTTCTAGCACGAACATCAGCCAGAATAGTCATAAAACAATTAAAAGTAACCAAACAGCAAATTGGTCGCAGCGTTAAGTGACACAGTTAGCCTCTGATGGAGGGAAGCTAGTCTTCTACCTTGAAAAAATTTATACAAGGACAAAGAACAAGGAAATCCCAAGTCACTTAACCGTAATGCCAAGTTCACCAATATGTGCTTCTAACGGAGTACATCTAGAAAGTCTCAAATTGGAAACCCTAACACATGGAGTTAACCAAATGAAACCAACCACATCAATTACAGGAAAAACTTCTACCGTAATTCCAAAAAAGAAGTGACTTCACCGAAAAAGGAGATAGAGTTGAAATTCAAAGTGGGAATTTTCGGAATACCTCGGCTAGCTCATTTCCTTGAGCTTGAAACGATTGAGCGAGTTTTCCGTACGAGTCTGAAGAAATTACAGCTTCGGCTCTGAAACTCTCTTGTTTGTCATCTCTATCACCGTTAACCTTCTTGTCACTGTGGTTGTAGTCATGTTGCGAATCTTCTGGATCTTGTTGATCGAAAGGAAGATTTGGGTACTTGGATATGATTCCCAAAGGTCGCTTCTTGGTGTCTTTCTTCCATGTTACCTTCATCTTTTTCACAGAGTCGCAGACGGATACGACGCTCACTGTCACGGTGGCTGATCACCAGCTTCTCCTTCTGAGGGTCAAACTTGTATTTCCAGTCAGTTGGCTTAGTCCATAAGGTGAGCCCAATTGTCTAGTAACCTAATTTTTGTTGGCAATATTTATGCATTTTTTAGTTGTGAAAATGAAATATTTAAATTAGGAAAAATTGAATTAATCCTTAAAATTTTACTTTAGTTACACATTAAATCTCAAACTTTTATCTTTATTAAATTAATTTCAAAATTCTGTAAAATTTATCTTCATGCCTTTTTTTGTTGACATAATTAATTTAAACTCCATATTCTTATCATTATAATAATGTGATAATTTTTAGGGAATATTAAACTTTTAAATTTTAAGAATTAGAATAAAATGAGTTAATCATATTAAATAAATAAAATTTTGATTATTCACTGTTACAAAATTAGAATTTCTTCAATTTTATCTATCAAAAAGGACCTAAAAGAATTCTTTTGAGCAAAGCACTAAATTAGATATATGATTGGTCTTATAATCGTGATTATATAGATGTTTTTTATGTAAAATTTTTAATTAGAAATAAATAAAAATGATCAACATTGACTCTTTTTTTATAAGAAAGGGCTTGATGGAATTATCAATGGGGTGTTGAGATAAATTAATGAAAATAAAAGCTTAAAAATCTGTATATTTAAGCTTTTATTCGTTAAATTAATCACTGAAAATTTAAGTTAATAATTACCGTATCATATATGGAAGATATATATATATAAGAGGAGGGCTTGGTCGAGACATGGAAGAGTGCTCCACAAATCATTTGGCAATTACTTGAATCAAAGTGTAATCAAGGTTCAATGACAAAAACTACACTTTTTCATAAGAAGAAAAAAAAAAAACACTGCAAACTTCTTTTTCACTCATTGTTGTATTAGTATCATCCGCTATATATATATATAACTGTATTGTCTCTCCGCAAAGCTGTGCTATGATGAGCAACGAAATGCAAGTTTTCGTTTTTGATATTCAAACATCAAATATATAAATTATGAATCATGAATTATACGTAAAATCATTTATGCTCATTTGAATCATGAATATAATAATAATCACATAGATGAAGCAAATAAATCACTTATCTTAAACTGAATTTGTCATTATATAGAAAGAAAACTTTTAATGATCACAAACTAATTTCTCTCTCTTAACCCTTTTTTGTACAATAGTTTGATAAAGAGCCCAATACATAAATACGTTTGTTCTGTATTTGTATTTGTCTGTACTTAATTAAGGTAAAGAGAGGACTAATTTATATACAATTTTCTGTTAACGTTAAATCTTGTACGTCTATTAAGCACTAAATTAACGGTCTAGATTTAATATAATGTTAAACTAATAAAAATCCTAAACTAAGTTTAATACAGACCTACAGAAAATATGGGTTATAATATCAGGTCATATATCTTACATTCTCCCACTTGACCAGGTGTTTCATCATTACATTTAATAGTATAACATAAGGCTAGTAAAATAAAATCTTATAAACCGTTAACATCATAAGCTCCTCGACACAATAAATCACATAATGTGGGTTATGGTGGTTCATACACAGTATATTCGTATACTCCCTTTTATATATCATTACATTATGAACTGATTATGTTTAAGTTCATAAATTATATATAAACAACATGCAGTCTACATAATTGTCATGAAAATACATACAAATTTCTTATTTAAATAATCATATATACATAAACATAATGAATAAGAAATATAAAATTCAGAAACATATTATTGTTGAGTTCGAGAGTGCTAAAACATCATCATCAAATATTACTATCAATCATCAATACAACCAAGACTCATCCTAAGCACGTATTCTTTGAATGTCGCTAGTTGTAAACCCTTAGTTAGAGGATTTGCAACTATACGATTCATCATAATATGTTCTATATGTACTTTTTGATTATGAATATGCTCTTTAATAACAAAATACTTTAATTCCATGTGTTTTGTGCTTCTAGAATATTTGTCATTTATAGAGAAGAAAACTGATACAGAATTATCACAATAAATTTTTAGCGGCTTGCTTACTGTGTCGACAACTCCAAGCCCTGAAATAAAGTTCCACAGCTATAATACATGAATTGTAGCTGCATAACAAGCTACAAATTATGCTTCCATGGTGGATGAGGCAATAATAGACAATTTGGCACTTTTCCATGAGATTGCTCCTTCAGCTAATAGGAATAAATAACCAAACGTTGACTTTTTACTATCAACATACCCAGCAAAATCTGAATATGAATATCCAATTACTTCTAAATGCTCAAACCTCTTATAAGTGAACATGTAATCTTTTGTTCCGTAAAGATATCTCAACATTTTCTTTGTAGCCTTCCAACAATCAATACTAGGATTACTTTGATATCTGTCCAACATCCTTACTGTAAAATTGATGTCAAGTTTAGTGCAGGTTTATAGGTACATCAAACTGCCTACAACAGAAGCATATGGAATAGATTCCATTTCTTCATGTTCCACATCATTCTTTGGACATTGCATAAGACTAAACTTATCTCTCTTTTGAATAGGGACTATACCTGCTGAGCACTTGCTTATGTTAAATTTCTCAAAAATTTTCTCAATATAGGCTTTCTAAGACAATCATAATAAACTTATTGATCTTTTACGGAATATTGAAATCCCAATCACATAGGATGTTTCTCTTATATCTTTCATTTCAAAATTTTTAAGAAGAAATTCTTTAGTCTTATACAATAAACCCAAGTCATTAGCAGCAAGCAAAATGTCATCAATATATAAAACTAGAAATATAAACTTACTCCCGTTGATCTTCTGATAAATACACTAATCAACAATGATTTCCTTATAACCAAAAGAAGTAATGGTATTATTGAATATAATATACCATTTCCTGGAAGCTTGTTAAAGTCCATATATTGACTTCTTCAATTTACATGCATACTTTCTTTATTTTCAATGGAAAAACTTTCAGGTTGATCCATATAAACTTCCCCCTTAAGATCCCCATTCAGAAAGGTTATTTTCATATCCATCTGATGTAGCTTTAAATCAACTTGAGCCACAAATGCTAAAATTATTCTTAATGAATCTTTCTTTGAAACGGGTAAAAAAGTCTTTTTATAATAAATGTCATCTTTTTGAGTGCAACATTTGGCAATAAGCCTAGCTTTATATCTTTCAACATTGTCATTCGTATCGCGTTTGGTCTTAAAGACTCACTTACAACCAACTTGTTTAGAACCTTTTGGCAAGTATACAAGATCCCAGACATTGTTTTGAGCCATTAATTTTAACTCTGCTTTAATAACATCAATCCATCTTTCAAAGTTGTCACTACCTATGGCTTGTGAAAACAAAATAGGATGATTATCAAAGCTACAATCATAATCTAACTCTTGCAAATAAACCATATAATCATTACAAATAGCCGACCTTCTAACCCTTACAGGTTTATTTAAAGTTATACGAACTGGTTTAGATGCATAAGTTAGTGCTAAGTTAGGTTCTTTATGGGGTGCTTTTTCCTTATCCAAATGTTGTTTTTAATTTTTGATCTTCTAAAAAAGGAACAACATTTGTTATAGTTATGGGTTTAAGAATATTTATGAGTAATGGAACAAGAAAATTTTTTCATTAATATCCTCAACCTTTATTTTAGCACTCCCACTAACCTCACCATTCTCTAAAAATTTGGCATTAGTTGTTTCAACAATTCTAGAACTATGGTTTAGATAGTAAAACTTGTATCTTTTGGATTTCTTTAGGTAACCAATAACTATTCTACGGTCCAATTTTTTTTCATGTGCATTATAGATATATGCTTCTACAGGAAAACTCCAAACATGCAGATGTCTTAAACTAGGTTTTCTTTCAGTCCATAACTCGAAAGGAGTTTTAGGAACTACCTTAGTAGGAACCTTGTTTAGTAGATACGTAGCAATTTTAAGTGCACACATCCACAAACTTTTGGGTAATGAGGAATTACTCATCATACTCCTAACCATATCCATTAATATTCTGTTTCATCTTTCTACCACACTGTTTTGTTACGGTGTGCCTAGCATAGTGTACTGTGCACATATGTCATGACTTTCGAGGAACTTGGCAAATGAACTAGGACATTATCCAAACACCTCAAGGTAATTACAACTTGAGGTTTTTCATACAACAAATAGATATATCCATATCATGAAAAACCATCTATGAAAGTGATGAAGTATTTTTCTCCATTAAAGGATGGAGTGTTAAAAGGTCCACAAATGTCGGTGTGTATTATTTCAAGAAGTTAGTTGCTTCTGTGGTTCCTTTCTTACTATGTTTGGTTTGCTTTCCCTTAATGCATTCCACACATAAGCTAAGATTGGTAAAATCTAGATTTGGTAAAATCTCTTTTTACTAATCTTTCCAACCTTTCTTTGAATATATGACCCAAACATTTATGCCACAAGTAAGCATACCGTTCATTCTCCAAACTACGTTTCATTCCAATATTATGATTAACTATAAATAGGGATTTATAAAAAACATCATCAAGTTTCAATTTATATAAACCATCCATAAGCATTTCATAACCAATAAAAGAATTATTCTTATACAAATTGAAACAACCATGTCCACCCTTAAAGGTATATCCACTAACATCAAGTTTAGAAACAGAAATTAAATTTCTAGAAATTGAAGGTACATAAAAAGTCTTCATTCGATCCAAGTGAAACCTCATATCTAATGTCAGTCTGTAAGTACCTACACCTTCAATTGGGGCTTTCATTCGATTCCCCATAAACAAAAAGTTGTTAGTTGGACTTATAGTTTAGATTGTAAAGAATCCCTTTCTTTTTGAACCAAGCCTTACGTTTTAGTAATCTTTCTGATAATGTCCTTCTTTCTTGCAGAAGTGGCATTTATCTAACTTTTATCCCTTCCTTTCACCATTAACAACCTATAGAACTTTAGTAGGTACTTTCTTCTTAAAATTCTTAGCCTTTGATTTGAGTTACTTTCTAGCTCCTTGACCTACTAGGTTAATAGAATGAACTCATTATTTCTTTAATCTTTCTTCCTCCTGAATAAGCTTATTGGACAATTCATCAATATTCACTTATCATTTAATATGTTATGATTGATATAGAATGACCTATATTTAGTAGAAAGTGAGTTCATGATAAACTGCACTAAAAAGGAGTCTTCGACAACCATATCTAGTATATTAAGTCTTGTTGCGATATTAGTCATATCAAGGATATTTTGCTGTATACGCTTTGCCCATCAAACTTCATAGTCATAAATTTAGTCATAAGTGTCCCTGTAAGTGCCTTATCAATATAACGAAACTTAATTTCCACAAGCTTAAGAAAATCTTTAGCATTCTTTTCAATGCTAGGAAGAGTAGACTTAATGTTATTTTCAATTGTTATTCGCATAAAGTTCAAGCATAGCCTGTTAGAACTTGCCCATGCCCATGTCTTACGGTGTGCCTTTTCAGCCTCTGTATTAGTATCTTTAAGGTCAACAAGCTTATCTTCTAATAACACCAACTCAAGATCCAAAGCACCTAACTAGAAAGTGACTTGTTCGCTCCATTCAGAGAAATTCACACCAGTGAACAAAGTAGCAGATGAAGCTTAAAAGTGAAAGCTAATAATTGTAAACATATAAATGCTCACTAATTAACAGGTTTAGACAGGAAGCACATACATTAAATATATTGCAGGTTTCCTTTGGGTAAACACAACAATACACATCATCATCATCATTACAATGTTATTTAAACTTTATAAGAAAATTAAATAAACTTCATCAACTACATCTAGCATCTTTGGATAACTATGCATATGTGACATGAGTATATCAATTTCCTCCTTCATATTTATTAGTTATAGTAACATTGATTTGCCTTTGGGTAAAGTCTTTAATTTCTATCAATTAATAAAAATTTATAAAATACATAAATTATATGACCACATATTCAAAACTAATTTGGCCACTTTGATAACTAATAAATTAAATTTTAATCATATTGTCACACACACACACACACACATATGAAGATGAAATAATATTGAAAATAATACTCAAACATATTTGAGTTATAGTATTTGAATGAAATAAAGTAAATGTAATAAATGAAATTCAAA
>JAOQMP010000002.1:7935145-7945875 GCA_027563575.1 Erythroxylum pedicellare
AAGCAAGATAGGAATTATGATTGATCAAATATGGTTGGACATGATGACACAAATGAGTTAAGATTTAAGAGTTTCATGAAGTCAAATGGGTAGCTGAATGGTTGTATTCAGGACATTCCAAGGTTGCACCGTGCAAAATTACAAGCCTTCTATAGGGTAAAATTTATATTATGACATAAGGGGAAAATATGGATTAATCTAGGCTAAACTAGACCAAATTGTCTTTTAGAAAGTTATAGGTCATTCTTTTAGCTTTCCAACAGTATGAAGTATGAAATTTTTAGACCTCTAGATCGAGAGTTATGGTCCTTAAAAAGGGAAATGATTAGGAGGATAAGGATATACCGTCTGTAAAAATGTATCGTCTGTGATGACGTCACATCGTCTGTCATGACGTCATTACATTTGTAGGGATGCATCATCTGTAAAGATGCATCTTTTGTAAAAATGTATCATCTGTAAAGACATATTGTTTGTGATGACATCACATCGTCTATGATGACGTCATATCATTTATAGAGTGGTATCATCTATAAAGACGTTTCATTTTTAGAGTTGTATCGTCTTAAGTTGACTCTGCTTCGTCTTAAGAGTTGCATCATCTTAAGTTAACTTTGCTTCATCTTAAGTTGACTCCTATTTGTCTTAAGACTTTGCTTCGTTTGTTTTTTGCTTCATTTGCCTTCTTGTTTTGTCTGCTTTCCGCTTCATCTACTTTCTGATTCATCTATCTTTTGTTTTGTCTGCCTTTTTTCCTTCGTCTGCCTTCTTGTTTCGTCTACTTTTTGCTTCGTCTGCTTTCTGCTTCGTCTACTTTTTGTTCGTCTGCTTTCTGGTTCTTTTGCTTTCTACTTCATCTACCTTCTTATTTCGTCTGCTTTCTACTTCGCTTGTATTTTGCTTCACATGTCTTCTTGTTTCGTCTGCTTTCTGCTTCGTTTACTTTTTGCTTCGTCTGCTTTCTACTTATATGACCTAAACTTCTTTTTCTGTACACTATTCATTTGATGCTATCGTCTTATCCATTTTTGACCCTTCAAACGATAGAATTTAGCTTCAAGGTCTTTATCAAAGTTGCAGATCTTGAAGTCCTCTTTCGAACCCTCTTAGAATGATCTTGATCTGAAAACCTTAGAACAAGTTATACCTTTTGTCCCAAGGTAGGTACAATATGATTGAGGTCAAAATCCTGTTTGATTCGTTCAGCCATAACTTTGTTATCCGACCTCCAAATGACGTGAATCCTATGTCTAGATAAACTAGATACATAGAGCTATTAACAATCTAGAGGAATAGAACTTTTCCCTAGCCCCTAAGATGCTCAATATCTAGATGGAAGTTGAGCATAGAATGTTTGCTTCAACATAAGAAAGATTTGGAAGATAGGGCCTGACACTACGGTATTAGAAATGAGGACTAATCGTGATGGCCCTTGAATTTTTTTATAACTAAGCATGATTAAATTGACGTTGGGGCCTCGCTAGATTTATATATGTTGGAACTAATAAGCTTGCTAATGTGGGTAAGATAATGCAACATAGGTTAAGGGAATTGAAATATTAAAGTAGAAGAGTACGTAAGGGTAATTTTGGCAAGTCACATAAGTTTAGAAACAATAAGGCTTTAAATGAAGGGCAAAATGGACATTTAAAATCATTAAGGGTATAAAAGGAGAAGAGGAAGGGTGGGATTAAGTTGGAAGAAGCCAAAAACGTGATTGGAGAAAAGAGAGAAGAGTGAAGCACGATAAAAGAGAAAAAGAAGAGAAAGAAGAGAGTATGCTAGATTTTGATATTTCGTAGTCTTAAAGAGTGTTTTTGAGGTTGTGCAAGAAGGGAAAAAGGTAGAGAAAGATAAGAGATTTCTTTTAAACTAAACGTCCCTTCATTTGGTGAAGGTTTAAGGTAAGAACATTTTAATGCTTTGGATTTTGGAAGGATTTTGGTTCATGAAGCTTAGAAAATGCATGGGTTTAAGCATTCTAGGACCCACTTTATGTATGTGTTTCTTCGGGTTCTCATTTGGAATTCCTATTGATTTTGGGACTTGTATCTTTGTTGAAGAAAATCAAGGAAGGCCAGAGGAGGAAGAAGAGAGGCATATTTAAGCAAGTTATAAGCAAGGAAATTCAAGGTGGATTTCACTTTTATACTTAAGAAATAAGCCATTAAAGTTTTTGTCAAAAAAATGACAATAGATGACTTTCAACTACTTTATTCATGTGCGTTTATTATTTTGAACATGTTGTAAGAATGTGCTACATGGTTGTAAATGAAATGTGTTGATGATTGATGAAAAACTTTGAAAGAGGATTTCTCATTAAGAAGATGCATGTTTTCAAGAATGTTTTTTTTCATAATGTGTATCAAGCAAATGAAAAGCAAGATTTCAAGAAGTGCGGTTTTGGGCAACAAGTTTACAAGTTATCAAATATGTGTCATGTGGGTTTGTGGTAGTCCCTCAAGAGTGTCACATGCATGTTGACCATGTATAGGCTTCTCCCATCTACCTGTTAGTGGCATGGAGCTCCTTCATAGACTCCCTCAAGTTTATGACTACACAGGATCATTATGTGGAAATGTGCAGTGTGCCATATTTTTGGATCTACCCAAACCATTCTGTTGTGCTTATGTGCTTATGTCATATTAACAAGTTTGATACATTCATGTTTTGCAACTGTGAATTTTTGGCTGAAAATCTGAGAAACAAACAATTTACGAACTCATTGAAAACTTTTTTATGACAAGAAAAATGTTCTCAAAAGTTTTGCTTATTCTTGTTATAAAATTGTTACCCACGGGCTTAAGCTCACCCCCTATTTTTCTCCCCCACATCTAGGTGATGAACGAGATATCAAGTAGACAAGGGTCAAGGCATCATTCTAATTTTTGTATATTTTGTATTTGAAGCAAATTTTGTAAAGAGAGGCTTTAGTTGCATTTTGAGTAAAATATAGATTATGTACCTTCTGTATTTTGGAATTTTAAGATATTAATGTATTTGCGGTTTGAAATGCCCACTAAAACTTTGTAAGACTCTTATCTTTTGATGCGAAAGGGACATAATTGCATTTTTTTTATCATGCCTCTCTATTAAGTTGGTACATTGCATTTTTAATTTTTCATAAGGGAAAGGTTTGTATTCGGAC
Source organism: Erythroxylum pedicellare (assembly GCA_027563575.1). Lineage (NCBI taxonomy): Eukaryota > Viridiplantae > Streptophyta > Magnoliopsida > Malpighiales > Erythroxylaceae > Erythroxylum > Erythroxylum pedicellare. Next base: position 7,938,294 of record JAOQMP010000002.1, read on the forward strand.
TTCAAGGGAAGATCTAGTTAATCCAAGCTGATTTAGGCAAGTGTGTCTTCTAGGAAGTTTTAGATCTTTCCTTTAGTTTCCATCAATATATAGCCTAGAATTGTTGGACACCTGGGATAAAAGTTGTGGTCCTTAGAAGGGAAGTTATTTAGAAATATAAAGAGATATCGTCTGTGAAGACGTATCGTATGTGATGATGTCATTACATTTGTAGGGATGTATCGTCTGTAAAGATGGACCGTCTGTGATGACATTACATCGTCTATGATGACGTCATTACGTCTGTAGGGATGTATCGTCTATAAAGAGGCATCGTCTATGATGACATCATTATATCTGTAGGGATGTATCGTCTGTAAAGATGCATCATCTATAAAGAGGTATCATCTGTGATGATGTCACATCGTCTATGATGACATCACCATCTATAGAGTTGTATCGTTTGTAAAGACGTTTCGTCTTAAGTTGACCCGGCATCGTCTTAAGACCTTGCTTCGTCTTAAGTTGACCCTGCATTGTCTTAAGACTCTACTTCGTCTTAAGTTGACTCTGCTTCATCTTAAAAGTTGCATCGTCTTAAGTTGACTTTGCTTCGTCTTAAGTTGACTCCACTTTGTCTTAAGAGTTGCATCATTTTAAGATGACTTTGCTTCGTCTTAAGTTGACTATGCTTCGTCTTAAGAGTTGCATCTTCTTAAGTTGACTCCACTTCGTCGTAAGAGCTGCATCGTCTTAAGTTGACTCCACTTTGTCTTAAGAGCTGCATCGTCTTAAGTTGACTTTGTTTGTCTTAAGTTGACTTCGCTTTGTCTTAAGAGTTGCATCGTTTTAAGTTGACTTTTCTTCGTCTTAAGTTTACTCTGCTTCGTCTTAAGAGTTGCATCATCTTAAGTTGACTTTGCTTCGTCTTAAGTTGACTCTGCTTCATTTGTTTCCTGCTTCGTCTGTCTTTCTGCTTCGTTTGCTTTCTGCTTAGGTGACAAATACGTCTCCATCTGTACACTATTTATCTGATGCTATTGTCTACTCCATTTTTGACCCTTTAACCGATAGAATCCGCCTTCAAGGTCTCATGGAAATTGTAGACCTCGAAGTCTTCTTTCAAACCACCCTATGATGGTATTAATTTGATATCCCAAATGACAATTAGGTTAATTGCCCCAAGACAGGTGCAACACGATCAAGGTAAAAACCTTGTATGTTTTTTTTAGCCATAACCTTGTTATGGGATCTCCTAATGAGATGACTCTTGTCTCTAATTAAACTAGAGGTATAGAGCCTCAAATGTTCTGGACAAGTCTATTTAAATTTTCAATTTTGGGTTTCCCAAAATCTGTTCTAAAGTAGGAAAAGGGAGTTGCCTTGATGTCTGTCCTGGTGTGGGCTAGCCACTTATGTGGGATGATGACTAAAGAGGGTTCCTTGAAATAACCATATAGGATTTTGTTTGCTCACGATTTATGACTCCGAATGTTGGGCTTCGAAGTCAGGGTCTAACATCTTATGGTATTAGCGCCAGAGTTGGGTTCCAGAAACGGGATCCAACAGATATGTTATCAAAGCAAGAGTTGGGTTCCGGAAACGGGATCTTACAGATCCGATCCTTTGCACATAGTTCAGTCTTTAGAGGTTCAACTAAGAGAGGATTTGACTTATGAAGAACAACCAGTAGAGATTTTGGACTCGAAGGAAAACGTTTTGAGAAACAAGACAGTGAAGCTAGTTAAAGTCTTATGGAAGAACCATTCTACGGAGGAGGCAAAATGGGAGCCTTTGGAAGCAGTGAAGGAGAAGTATCCACACCTCTTTGTAGACTCAGGAAAGAATTTTGAGGACAAAATTCTTTTAGGGGGAGAATTGTTGGACCTCAAATTTTTTTCAATTATTATAGATTTATTTGTTTCATTATTTTTAGAATTGAGTCATTAATTTGGTGGGCATAAATAGAGATTTGAAATTAGATGAAAAGATTAGAATTAAGTTAGAATTAATATGGTGTTTAAGAAGATTAAAGGAGTTAGGAGGTAATGAAAGAAGGGGCAAAATGGGAAGGACAAGGTAAATGAAGGGTAAAATGTGGAAAGACCATTTAAAATGGTCTTGAATTAGAAGAAGAAGAGTGAAGTGCCATGAGAAGCCAAAGAGAGAAGAAAAAATGTGAAAGAAGAGACGATAAGAGAGAGAGTTTGTGAGAGTGTGCAAGAGAAGCTTGAAAGGAAGAAGAAAAAGAAGAGGAAATCAACTTGTTAGAGGTAAGTCTTCATCTTTCTTCTTGCTTAGATACAAAAAGGGGATTTAATAAAGACTAGGGTTTGTGTTGGGAATGAAGCATATTTGGTGATAGTTAGAAGTGAAATGAAAGTGATAATGGAGTGAATATGTGTAGGAAGTTGATGAATGTGTATACATGTGTATGTTCTATCATTAGTGTTCATGATCAATCATGGACTATAATTTGTTTATGGGTGATATTGACATGAAATGGAGTAGAGAATGAAGTGTAAATGAAGTAGAAAGGGTTGATTTTTGTATAAGATGTGTTAGGTGTAGATTTTGGATGTGAAAAATTTGAAAAATGGGATGAGAGCTGGAAATTTCGTAGGCTTTTGGACAAGTTCAGTTCACCGCAGCGAAGTCAACTTTTCTACATGAACATGTCTTGGTATTTTGACGATATCTTGTTTTGTAGTTATCCAAATGGAGTGATTTTTAATTTATAGTAACCTAGAGACATAGTATTACAATTTATATGAGCAATCAAGTTTTAATTCAGTCTTTAAGAAACTCAATTTTTGGATGGAAGTTGAGCACAAAATATTGTTTCAGCATAAGAATAGTCCAAAATGTTTGGGGTATAACTTTCATATTTCTAAGCCAAATTGAATGATTTTATTGTGATTAGAAACTTAAGACAATGAGGAACATTTTTATAGAAGGAAGCATTTCGAAATTTCTTCATTTACTTGATTAGAATGATCATATGAAATTGAACCGAAGGTTTGGATTTTGAAAAGGTTATAGTTCAATTTTAGCATTTTTTGTTATTGAAGCTTTATGACTTTATTGAATCTGGATTGAATGGGAAATTGGTGTGTTATAGGAAACCAAGAAAACCTTATCGAAGAGCAAGAGAAAAGACAACATTGAACTTGTATTTTCAAGCAAAATTAGGTGGGTAATATACTTATAGTTGTTGTGTAATATGAGCAAATTGTCTTACTTGTATATTGTGTGTTAAATTGCTTGTTTTGAATTATGGAAATTGTTGCAAAAGCATTGTGATTATGATCATGTTATGCCTTGAAAAATGTCATGGTATTTTGTATAAATAAAAAGAGGAAAAAGCATGATGAGCATAAAAAGTATGAATGAGTGTGAAATGAGTTAATCATTGAAATTTAATTGTGTTTGGGCAGGAGAGAAACGTTTCGTTCATCACGTGCACATTGACCTATAGCCTTCTCCTGACTGCCCACTTGAGGCCATGAGATCGTGAGAAATTAGACTCATTTTGCTCACGGTATAAACTTCGGTTTATTTATTTTGTTCTAAAAAACTCTCGAGCCATTTGTTGTGCATTTTATCATTGGTTTGTCAAGCATAATGCATAATTGAGTGTTATGTTTTGATGGATAATTACTTGATATGTTCTAGGTGATGACATCTTGTTAACTATGAGTTGTGAGTTTGAATTGTTGAGTATTGAACTGCTAGATATATGTATATATATATATATATACTTATGCTTGAATGTGTGGCTCGTTATTATTGACTATAAATATATTAGCCACTGAGTTGTACAGCTCACCCTACTATTCCCTCCTTAAGTGCAGAATGAGAAGGTTAGCTATCCTTGTAAGGCATCGGAAACTCCAAGATAGTAAGAGACTTTTGTACTAAGTTAGTGACTATTTCAATAGCTTTATAGGCATATCAAAATTGAGCATCCTTTTGTATTTTATTTTAAACTTTTATATGTATGATGATACGTAAGTGAAGCTTGTATGAACTCTTTCGGATTTATTAATGATATGAAGAAAAGAAGTTTATTTTGTGTATGTTTATGTTTATCTTCTTTGTTGAGATTGTATGTATGTTAGTATTGTAATAGGATGTTGTGTTCAAAGATTGGGTTTCTGGGTTTCGAAATTGAAGGTTTTGTCGCAGCGAAACTCTTCAGAAGGGTGATTTTATGCGGTACCTTGTGATTTCGCCGCGGCAAGGCCTGACTTTCACCGCGGTGAAATTGTCTCGAGAGTACTTAGCTTTAATCCGTGGACTTCGCCGCAGCAAAGCCAAAAGTTCGCGGCGGTGCACTTCTCCTAAAGGGTCCATGGAGATAACTCCATGGTTTCGTTATGGCGAACCCCTCTTCACTGCCACGCTAAATTTTTTTTTTTCAAATTCAATGCTTTCCACTTTTCTTTTACACCACCCTCACGTGACCGTCCAGAATGGTTGGCTCAGAATTCGTCACAAGACCTAAGTTAAACATCTTTTAGTATCAGACACGATAGTTGGACTCCGGAAACGGGGTCCAACACAAACGATCACACTTCCTGTATTAGCGTACGATCATTCATCTTCACATAAGATCAATGCTCAAGAATTGCCTAATATACCAAAAACAGACTTCTCCCCTCTACTCACCCTCATTGTTATTCGAAGCACCACTCTTGATTCTTTACATTCAAATTCTTTGTTTTCATCTTAAATCTTCTAAACCTCATCTATCGCTCTTACTATGGCACGAGCCAAATCAAACGAACAAAAAAAGCTCTAACTTCTACTAATATTTATGGTGAAGCTCATGTTACTAAACCTTTCTCCTCTAAGCCCCAAGTATTAGAAGTGCACTAGGTTATAAATGATGATGATTCAGATGAAGAACATTCTTAGTTGATTAGACAACTATGAACCAAAGGAAGTCTTACAAAATAAACTGAGAAAATTTTTGAACAAAAAGAAAATCCTAATGCTGAAAAGAAAAAGGAAGAAGAATCCAGAAAAAGAAAAAAGGAAGAAATAAAAGGGGAAAAGCGCATATGACTAAAGAAACTATTGATAGAAATAAGTTGTTTCATGAAGAGATGATTCCTAAAGAAAAAGGGCAAAGAAGATAAAAATAGCTGTGACATCAATACCACAAAAAATGTTTCAATCAACGGAAGTTGAAATTCGCTATAAAATGAAGTACAAGAAAAGAAAGGTGGTTGTTGGGTAGATCTTGCCTCCCATGATGTTTGATGACATAGGTATAACTATCTCTCCTTACTTTGTTGTCATTGGTTGGAAAAATTGTCTGAAATTAAATGAGACAGTATGTGATGACCTAATCAGGATATTCTACACACAGACGAGAAAGGAAGAAATTAATGGAAAACTAGTCATTGTCTCATGGGTGCATGAATGTGAAATTTTAATTTCTTAGAAAATCTTAGGAAATATACTAGAAGTAGCTCCTATGGGGAGAACTAATTTTTCCTGTCATAAGTGGGAGTCAAATCTATCTGCCTTCATGTTGAAAACACCCAAGATGGGAGACCTTAGAGCAGACAATTAGACTTAATACCACAATGCCTTGCATCGCTTTTAGCTACTTCAATTTTTCCCAGGAGTAGCTTAGTTGAAAGGTGTGGCCTGCTAGACACTTATGTGGTGTATAATTTGCTAAAAGGGAATATAATGAATCTTCCAGCTATGGTCTTGAGGTTCATGGTAGATAAGAGGAATAATAAGAATACAATTAGGTGCCTACCTTATGGAATGTTGCTTACCAAAATTTTCAACCATTATGGGGTTTCTTTTGCAAATCTGAATTGGTATGCACTGGCTAAGTTTCACCTTTCCATTCCCTATCAATTTAGATACAGATTACAAAACAATGTTTAGGTAGACAAAAGATCTGAATGAGTACCAGAAAACTTAAATCTTGCTCCAGACCAACAAACTCTTGACCCTTCTCAGGATGAAAATAGTGCAAATCTTCAACAACAACTGAAGGATATTCAAGCCAATCAAGAACAAATAAATAGCATGCATAATCAACTTCTTGACATACAGATTTTGCTCAAAAGAATCCTTGAATCTCTTCAATAACTTTATTTTTATTTGCTTTCTGCTTGGCTTATTTATACTAATGATTTTATTTGATGCAATATTTACTCTTTCCCTTTATTTCATTCTTTTTATTTCACTTCCTCCCTATACTTTTTTTATAATGAAAAAAGGGGAAGGTTTATGTGGATTTTTGTGTGTGCATATTTCTGCATATATGATGATATATTTCTCAAGGCTGACTCGATTATATATGTGATTGATTATGATATTAAACTTGTGAAAATCTGTGGTATATAAACAATAGGTTCCTTTCTTAGGAGACAAGCTCCTTCTAATTATGTGTAAACATATAAAAGTCACTATTATCTTTCGAAATCATCTATTATCTCTTTGAATTTTCAAAAATATATCTATTATTGTTTGTCATCATCAAAAAGGGGGAGATTGTTAGCTTAAGGTTTATAATTAACGATTTTGATGATAACTGTATAATATTTCAAAATTCAAATTGGATTTATTTCCTTTTATAATTAACGATCTTATTCCCAAAAGGAAATAAAATCATAAGAAATACACTTTCTTTCTTGTAGGAACCTTCATTATAAACTTACCTTATTAAAAGTGGTTTATCCGAAAGAATCCTACAAATTATTAATTTCATATATTAGTCCCATGATTACTGGAAGATTTTTGGCAAAAATGACATTGAAGTTATTTAGATTTAGATCTATCCAGTTGACTAAAGATGTAAGATGAAGCAATGGGTAGTTAAAGAAATTGACTATTTAAGAAAAAATAACAACACTTGTGAAGTAATGAACATACTTAGACTTTCGAAACTTTTAAGCAGCATCTGTATTCTTAAGAATCATATCATTCTTATTGTGCCTTAGAAAGTGAAATCACTCTATCAAAAGAGAAATTGTTATTTAAGAACTTATTTTCGATTTTATATTTTTATGTGAGCTTTTAGAAGCTTGTTGTCAACTTTGAGTGTAGAAGGTTGGAGAACCTTGAAAAATATGCACTCTTGAGCTTGGAGAGCCTCTTCAAATTTATTACTCGAATTTTTATAGTGAAACACTCAAGTTAGATACTTATGGACCAAATGTAGGCTTGAGTTGTAAGTCAAATCAGTATAAATCAACTATGTCTTTCTTCTTTCTCTCTCATTATCTTTTATATTTCTGCATTATATTATGAGTGTTTTCATTTTAGTAAGAGTTTCCTTTGCTTTTATAATAGGTCCTTTCTATTTCAACTTTATGACAGTTCCTTTCAGTTTTAACAGGCGCTTTATGTATTAAAACTATTTAAGCATAATTCATCATTCAGTAGGCTTCTTTCGTTTAAGCAGGATCCTATCCCATAAAAAGCTCATATTGCTTAATAGGCTCATGTCATTTAAAAGGCTTTATCTTTCGACAGGCTCCTATTGTTTTTATTTGTTAACTAGGATATGTTTATTATACGAATTGAACGAACTTGCAAAATTTTTATAAGTCACACATAATTCCCCCCC
>JAOQMP010000002.1:7945975-7965147 GCA_027563575.1 Erythroxylum pedicellare
TTGTGTATTGAATTGCTAGATATCTATGTTCATATGCTTGAATGTGTGGCTTGTTATCGATGACTATAAATATATTAGCCACTGAGTTGTGTAACTCACCCACCTACTCCCTCCTCAGGTGTAGAACGAGAAGAACGTTGATCTTTGCAAGGCATCAAAAACTCCAAGATAGTTAGAGAATTTTGTAGTAAGTTAGTGACTATTTTGGATAGCTTTATAGGCATATTAACATTGAGCATCTTTTTGTATTTTGTTTTAAACTTTTATATGTATGATGATATGTAAGTGAAGATTGTATGAACTCTTTTGATTTAGTAATGGAATGACGAATTGAAGAAGTTTCTTTTATATATGTTTATGATTATCTTTTTTTTTTAGATTGTATGTATGTTAGTGTTGGAATAGGATGTTGTGTTGAAAGAATTGTATGAATGTATGTATTTGCATTGTTGAATTTTGGTGTTCTAGGTTCTGCAGGAAGGTTTCGCTGTGGTGAGGCCCAGAGTATGCCGCGACGAACCTTTCCTGAAAGATTTCTGTGCTAAATTTGGTGACTTTGCCGCGGCATGTTTGTAAAGGTGTGTGAGCTAGACTATGGAACATCGCCACGGCGAACTATACGAGAGGAGACTTCGGCACGGTGAAGCTAAACTTTCATCAGGGTGAACCCGCCAATGCTGAAGCTGAAATTTCTTACCAGTTGAGTGGCTTCAATGTGTTTCTCGCATGATCTCTCCCGACCGCCCCAATAGTCACCTCAGAATTAGGGAACAGGAGCCGGGCCCAACATTTAGGTAATGAGACAAGATCCCAAACATCATTATCTTTCATGGACTTATCTCCTCATTCATGGCATCTTTCCACTTTTAAAAGTTAGAACTTTTCATGGCCTAATAAAAGTTGACTGGATCATCTCCACAATATGCCAATGTCAACCTCATGTTCTTAGAGAAATATGATGTACTCATCTGGAATCAAACTTCTTCTTTCTCTAGTGGATCTCCTTAATGACACTAGTCTTGAGGTTGGTGAGTTTGTTCTTTTGGAATAATTTCTGTAATCTGAACAGGGAGTTCCTTAACATTGTCTTAATGTTCTGGATTTGTTACTTCGGAAACGTCAGGAATAAAACCCATATCATTATCAATAACAACTAAGGGAATATTAACATATTCCTCTTTAAAGACAATGTCTCTCACCTTATCTCTCCTCTCAAACTCAACATCCTTAAAGAACCAGGCATTTCCTATCTCAAAAATTGACTTTGCAGAGGGATCATTAAACTCGTAACCTTTAGACCTTTTAGAGTATAAAAAAAAAAGCAACTAACATTTCTGGAATCATAATCTTTATATTAGGCTTATATGGCCTCACCTCAGATGGACAACCCCAAATGTGCAAGTGGTTCAAACTAGGCCTTTTTCCCATCCAAAGCTTATAAGGGGTTTTAGTAGTTGCTTTAGTCAAAATCCTATTAAACACGTAAGTTGCAGTCTTTAATGCTTCTCCCCAAAGCGATTGTGGTAAAGTAGAATGACTAATCATACTCCTTACCTTGTCCTTCAATGTTTTGTTTTGCCTTTCAACAACACCATTTATGTTATGGCATCCTGACATGGTGTACTATAGGACAATACCGCACTTTTAAAGGAACTTAGCAAATGATCCTAGACATTGTTCACCTGATCTGTCATAGCTATATAGTATTCACCACCACAGTCAGATTTGACACTTTTTATTCTTTTGTTGAGTTTATTATCAACCTCAGCCTTATAGTTTTTGAAAACGTCTAGAGATTGGGACTTCTCATGAATGAGATATAGGTAGCCATAAAGGGAGTAATCGTATCATTTATGAAAATAAAATATTGCTGACCATTCCAAGAAGATGTAGAGAATGGCCCATAAATGTCTGTATGTATGGGTTCTAAGACGTCCATAGCCCTGTTAGCACCTAATTTCCTTAGGTTTGTTTATTTCCATTTAATACAATTAACACAATTTTCGGAGTTCGCATAATTAAGGGGATCAAGAATTCTATCAGACACAAGACATTCAATTCTTTCGTTAGAGCTATGCCCTAAATGCTTGCGTCATAATAAAGCAAAATTCTCATTAGTTAATTTTCATTTTATACCTCTACATATATGCAGAGTTTCATTATATGAGGTAACCGTATTAATCAAATATAGGTTATCAACAAATGATAAAAAAATCGATACCAACAAGCATTTAATCTTCAAAAAGACTAAATTGACCATTTCCAAATGAACAAGAGTAACCAAATTTGTCCAATGCAAAAATAGAAACTAAATTTCATCTCAATGACTTAACAACATAAGTCTCATTCAAATCCAAATAATAATTGGTCTTTAACAATAACTTAAAAGTTCCAATAGCCTTAACTTTTACCTACCATTGCCCATATAAATGTATCTTTTACCATCATAAACATAGTGATACCCGAATCTAGCCACTAGGTATGTATACATACTGAAGTTAAATTAACCACAGAACAAACCAAAGCGAGAAATGTGCCTTTCTTTGCACTCCATGTGTGATATTTGGTACAATCCTTTGTCTTGTGTGCAATACTTTTATAAGAAAAAAAAAGGAAAAAGCCTTATCATGTTGCTTCTATTGTTTCTTTTGTGGTAAGGCACCTGCAGCTTCCTCACCCTTCTTTCTTTTCAAGTTCTTGTCCTTTGAGGTAGTTGCTAAATGAGCAATCTCTATCTTCTCTTGCTTTAGCCTTTCCTCTTCTTGCACACAATAAGAAATGAGCTTACTTAGAGTCTAAGACTCCTTTTGACAATTGTAGCTAACCATAAACTTACTTAATTGTGCAGAAAGAGATATTAAAACTAAGTGCATAACCAACTCCTCGACCAGCTCTAACTTTAGTGCCTTTAGTTTCGAAGCAAGATGTGATGTCTCCAAGATGTACTCCCTTATGTTTCCTTTTCCCTTATACCCCATTGAAATGAGATTTGCCAAAATCGTACTTGTTTAAGCCTTTTCACTTTTGGCAAACCTCTTTTCAATTTCCTCAAGGTAATCTTTGGCAGTTGTTACCCCCTTTGGACATAGTTCCCCTAAAGGTTTTCGGAATAACACACTTTATGATCATAAGACTCATGCGATTTGAACGCTCCCACCTTTCCATATCAATCTTATCATCAGAGGAACTGTTAGCCATAAGATCGGCATATCATTCAGTCCTTAATGTAAGGTCTAGATCCATGACACCGAGAACAATCATAATATTCTCTTCCATGCCTTAAAGTTTGTGCCGTTAAGCGCGAGAATGGAATTAATTCTAGTAGTAATAGCAGAAGCAAAAGTAGCAACTAAACAGAGCACAAAAAAACCAACAAATAAGCTTACATAAATTTCAAATAATCATATAAAATCAAATAATGGTAAAGCCCATCACAAGACATATTAACTTGCAAGTGGTAATCTTGGTGTAATAATCAGATATTGATAATAATAAAACTGTTAAATAATTGATCTTTCTTTGGACAGATTAATTGTTCACATAATTAACCTAATAATTGTTACATATTTATCACCGTAAGTATACATGTATTTTGGCCAAATTATTGACCTTCCTTGGGGTTGTCAATACCTACATGACTTACACACATACAACCATCTTAATTTTATAAATTAAATTAATTTACACAAGAGAGGCTATTTTGGCAGCATGTTGTTTCAATCAATTTATTTCACAACATTAATAAAAGATCAATTATACCAACAATTGAACATACCTTGAATAATCAATTTTCATACAAAAATATACACTAAAAGCAAATGTAATTGATTTATGCCAAAACCTCAAATATCAAAACATCTTGTGTGAGCTGAATATAAAATTTATAGAATAGCTTAATGTACTAGTTGACCAAATATCTCATTTATTTCTAAAATATGCTTTACACCTAACTCTATATAAACAAAAATTATAATTTATAATAAGAAACATTTGTTTCTAAGATCCTAAAGCATGTAACACGCATACAAAACTTTAAATTTGTTCCTGTCTTCATCTAATGGTTAAAGAATAAAATCAAATAGTTTGATTTTTGGTTTTTATCCAATGGTTAAAGTATAAAACCAAATTAAAGTGATTTTGGTCTTTATCCAATGCCAAGTCTTTTATTAAATCATAAAGTAAAATTTGGCCTTTAAAAGAACGTGTGAAAGGCCACTATTAAAGGCTTTTATTAATAAAACAAAAAGGAACATTTATTAGAAAAAGATGAAAGGCTTTTGAAAATAACCAATCATAATTTGTTTCACATAAAGCATTGAACAGTTGAACAAAAGATGCCTAATAACTTATCATATTTTCCTCGCTTCGTTCACCGTCAATAGAAATTTACCAAATTAAGAAATCTAGTGTACGATGCTTTTGGGGAAAAAAAATGTTCACTAATTTTTGCTAGAAATATGGAAGAAAAATAAATTAAAAAATTCTCAATGATCTAGCATAAAAGAAGCTCTGATATTACTTAATAGAAATTAATTCCTTACAGTGAAAATCTTCATCAAACAATCATGTCAAATCATCAAGATTACTTAGATCGGTCGCAGAAGCATACCTGAATCTATGAGAATAACGTGATTCTTAAATCTTGTGGTTATTAATCTTCTAAGTCAATATGCACATCTAATTTTCTCTCAAGAATCGTCTCTTTTTCTGACTGATGGGATATCAAAAAAATAATCGTTCATGTGACTTGGGGACCATAACCCTAATGATTTATATAGTTTGTCTTATTTCTATTTTAGCCCATCATAAAATAAAAATCAGACTATGAGGTCTCTACATATTAAAGCCCATACTTTATTAGATATCATGTAGTCCAAAGCCTTTAACCTTAACAGATCACTTAAACTGGGCTTAACCTTATGATAGCTCATAATATACAATTAATTCATACATATATGTACCCATACGATGGATTAAATCCAACAGATCCATTTATTTACACCAAATGCAATACCTTTTATGTTAAATGGTTGTGTTCCAGGCACCTTGGATGTGGTAGTAGTGATATTATACTTCATATTAGTTCATCCATAAATACTGCAAAATAAGGCATCCCTCCTATTACCTAGATATAAATAAGGGTCTTGCTGTTACGACTCCAGCTTAAGGGCTCTAGGCCAGCATCCCTAAGGATTTGCTTTTGTCATTTTTTTAGTTCCCATTGTTATACGCATTACAAATAATAATAATAATAATAATAATAATAATAATAATAATAATAATAATAATAATAATAATAATAATAATAATAATAATTAATTAATTAATTAATAAAGGCTTACTGCTTAGAAAATAACAATGTCTTGAATAGTTAAGACTGCGAACTAAAAATTCCACAATGTTTTTCTTGCTGAGATGTGTAACACATATTTGATTAGATAATTAAATTTTATTTCACTTATGGTGCCTTTATTAGTTACTTTAATGGAATGCTTGACTATGAAGAAAAGTTAATGCGACTACTATAGCAAACCTGTGAGTAGCAAACCTTGAATTTGTTTGAATGTTATCCTATGCAAGACCAATAACTGGTAAATGAAAATAAAGTAAAAGATTGAGTATTAATGAAAGTGATGACATAGAATGATCATAAGCATGACTATGTTTCAACTACATGTCACTTAATGCAACTAACTTTGCTATTCTCATTTAAATTGGTAGCATGTAATGTATGGTTTATATCACTTAATTCATTAATTTAAATCACTTAATGCAATTGACTTTGGTTTAAATATCTTCATTTTTTATTTTGAATTATGTTAGTTTAAATCTTCTTTAGCTCGAATTGATTTTATTATCATCTTATTTTCAATTGTTTAAAATAAATGAAGTTAATCCTTTAACAACCGAGCACACATAATAAAGAGTTCTAATATGGTACTTATTCATATGCCAATAGAAGAAATAATTCAGACTGAAGGATTACTTCTTTGAAGATAAGAACTGATGTTTGAAATTACTTCATAAAGACTAAAACAAGCAATATAGTTGATAAGACGAAGTGCAACTATCACCATAAGATTTTGGCTAGAGGTTCCAAAAGTGGAACATATCATTTAAATAAACAAACAGGCTCTTTTAATAAAAGAAATATGGTATTATGATTTAAAATTTTTGATCCATAATCTAAAGAAAGGAAAAAAAGAGGTGATTTTTACAACTTATAGTCTTGAGAGATCGAAGAATTTGTTTGCAAAGATGGTTATAAAGAATGAATATATAATATTGAATGTTAATAATCATGATTTCAACATGTTTTCTACCTTACTTTAGTTGGCTTTTAAGATGCCAACTCATAACACTATCAAAAAAGACATCTTTAAAATTTATAAAAAAAAAACAGAAGGAGTTGATATTAAAGATGTTATCATTTAATCATGTAGGAGTTATTGTTATAATAGATATATGGACAAGTGACAATTAGGAAAAGGGTTTTATGATAGTGACAGTGACATTGACAATGATTGGACTTTACGTAGTCGAATCCTCAGATAAATAATTTGTTTTCATTTTGTTATCTTTTATTCTTAGATTATGTTATAATTGATACTAATTATATTTTTAAATAATATGTTTATTTATGTTTTGATTCTATATACAAGTAACTTAATAATAATTGAATTGGTCGATTGCTTAATAGACTAGAACATTAACATGAAGCTCTTAATTATGACTTTAGATAACTATAACGTGAATGATGCTATGATCGACGAAAGATTATGTTATGGTTTAACATATTACTAATAGATGAGAGGTTCTTTCATATATAGTATTTTGAGCATATAGTGAATTTGATAATGAATGATGGCATATAGATAACTAAATAAGTAGTAGATGTCATCTAGAATGGTGTAGTGTATTGGAGTGCTACACCTAAACAGGTTTAAAAGTTTGAATAAACTATAAGATGACTATATATTCCATTCACTAAAAAGTTAGTTTTGGATTATCTAACAAGTTGGGATTTCATATTTAAAATTTTAACATCGACTATTTAGTATATTAAGGTGTTTATCAAGTTGAGATAATAAGATATTCAATATACTTTTTTATCTATAGAAAAGCATTGACCATATAATTTCAGTTTACTTGGGACTTAGTTTAAGCTTGAATTGAGGTAAAAAAAATTTCAATTTAGGCTTGTAGTTGGCCTGGACTTGGTCTAACCTATTGTTAACACTAACAATTGTTACTATTTGTACAAATTTCTACTCTTGAGAAGAAAATTTTGTAATTTAGGCTCAAATTACTTGCTTACAATTGTATTTTAGATTATTTGAATAGCCTATGTTTAACAAGATTAGTCATTGCTAATGTCACTATAGTAGTAGCAAATCTTAACCAATTTGGTCATATTGCTATAACTATACGTTCTTCCTTTTAATTAAATAGTTAAGAGTAGACACTCAATCATTTGGTCAATCTTCATTGTTTCCTTTTCTTTTATTGTCAATTAGTGAAGAAAGAGAGTACTCTTACTTGAATGTTAAAAGGAAGAATTTTATCTTTTTTTTATTGGTAGAAAATGTTCCAAATTGATAACAATAAAAAAAAAAGAAAAATGTTAATAGAAGTCAATAAAATTAAATAAGAATTGTTTAGTAGTGGCTAGCTCTTAAACTATTCGAGAGAGAAGGAATTTAAAAATCTATCAGCTTGAATTTTTTAAATGTATGTCATCAAGTAAATAATTGGTATCCTTATTCCTACCTAATTGAAATTATAAATAATAACTAAGTGGGATTAGGGATGTCAAAAAGGTTTAGGCTCAACCTAAAGTTAACAACTCAAAATTGATTTGACCAAACCTAGGTTAAGAGTTCAGTTAAGTCTAGAAAAAATCATGCTTAGATTAAGTTTTCAATACAAAGTCATCCAAAACTTAATTGAATCAATGATCTTAGACTTTTTAGGTATGCTTGAAGCCCAAATTGACTTCAAAGTTGGCTCTAATTCGAGTTTAAGCTTATCAAAAAAATTTAGGCCTAAAGCAATCAATTATTAGCATGAACTGATATTCAAGTCCGACATTCCTCTTTAGTTCCTTAAGAGTATTAACATAATGGTACAAGTTTTCATTATTTTTGATTATATGGACAACTGAATATAGAATATAATGCTGACAAAAGTATCATATTAATATAAATTGATAATAGTATAAGCCACAGTTACTTATACGAGTCTATAAATGATAACAACCTTTATAATTTGTAATAATTATAAGTTTCCTTTATCACACCTATTATGTATGACTCAAATATACAGTTTGAGATGGAATTAGGCCTTTTTTAATGTGTTTCAAGTGTATACAACCTAAAACATAGGCGTTGTTTAAGGCATATTCATTTCTTGAAATTAGAGGTGTAGGAATAGACTGAAGACATGAATGTGTTGGTATGCTAAAAGTATTTTATGAAAGAAGATATGGTATAGGATATAGGATATGACCATATCGTAGACCGTGACTAGTGCATAGAGAAGACAATGAGATCCATTGTCTAGGATAATGTTGTGTTTTAAGTCGTATCTAAGTATGGAGTGAAAAATAACCTAGGAAACAATCATGTCTTAGGTTGTACCTAAGTATTGTGTCCCAAACTATATCTAACTATAGAGAGAAGCAAAAGGATCCACAACATATGGCATAATCGTGTCCATGGTTGTATTTTGAAATATATTTTTGTAGGCTTTACAATTTGAAAGGGTTTTAAGACATACAAAAGTTGTGGTTAAATTAGGTTAGGTTTGGCAAAGAGGCTATTTATGTAAAAATATACTACTTGGGATTTACATAAAAAAATACTATAGTAAACCTAGATAGGTGTAACCATCATCATAGTTATTTAATGGTGAATCAACTATTCTTAGCTCTCGGGAACATAGACACATCTAATTGACCAAACCTCGTTTACAAAATATAATATTCTTGCTTTCTTTCTTTTATTATTCTCTATTCTTGATATCTAAGTTTTCAACACAATCTTACATAATATATTGGTCTTGATAAAATAGACAACTTATCTTGTAATATCAGAATTTGTAATTTTGATAAACATATTGTTAAAAAATCAACGAGTTTATCTTATGTAGAGAGATAACTAATAATTAACTTATTTTTTAACAACTTTGTCATGAACAAAATGAACAACAATTTCAAGATTTGTGATATAAATAATATTGAAATTGTCATAACATAACATTGATGTACTATAACTATAAATATCAAGTTCATACACTAGGGACCATATCCATTGAAGTTTGGAAACTATCATTACTACGAATCAACACTCAACTTCAACTTACAATCAAGTTATTTTATGTTGCTGATGAGATCCCTAGGAAATTAAATTAAATCCAACTTATATTGTGTATCTTATAGTAAATTTCCTATCATATATACTCCTTCTATCCCCCCTCCCCCGGGGAACCTTAAGACCTAAGGTTAACTCTTTTGTAAGTGAATGAGAAATACATATAATCGAAAAAAGCCTCTTATTCTCAACATTAGTAAAAATTAAAAGACCATTCGATTAGTTGTCCCTCTTTGGAGCATAAAAAGAAAGTCTTATGTAAGGTGTACTAGCTAAATTGGAGAAAACTTTATACTTAAAAATAAAACGAAAAGAACTTAGGCATAATATTGAGTAGACCCGGCCCTGGGCAAGGCACCTGCCCAGGGCCCGGCTACATAAAGAATAAAATAGGCAACAAAAAAGGCAGGGCCCAGCTTCATAAAGAATAAAATAGGCAACAAAAAAGGCCCTATTTTATTTCATTTTGTTCTTTATAAAAGTCTTGATCTTCATAAAGAGCAACAAAAAGGTCTCCATTTTACCTCTTTTATTTTTTTATAAGATTCCACTCTTGATTATCATAAAGAAAGAAAAAAGGCAAAATATGAACCTTTTTTGTTTGCCCAGGGCCTATAAAATGACAAGACTGGCCCTGATATTAAATCTTTGTAAATTTTACTTTAGATAGAGACTTCAAATTTTTTACAAGTAAGAATAGAGGCTTTGAATTCACTTAGACTAAGAAGCGAGTCATTTTTGCACTATGTAAATTTCACCCTTAAAAAATAGTTCAATTTACCAATATCCCTTAATATATATGTTTTCTTATTAAAAGTCAATAGTGTGATTGATAAATTTATATCATTTTCTATAAGCAATATATTTCAACACAAATTAAATAATACATTTTGAATATATCTTTCTTGTAAAAAGTGAGTCTTTTGAACCATTGACGTGAAGTTGTTTTTGAGTTCATATATGTATTGATTCAATTTCTAACATAATTAAGATATTCATGGTGAATAAAATCTTGCAATTACTCCTTAAAAAGTCTTCATCACGTAAGTCATGTAAGAAGGCATTAGAGATATCCACTTACCTAGCATCTAATTTTATGAGATTGCAAGGGAAAGAATGAGTCTAATGGATAATGGTTGTTGGTTGTTGGTTCTTATATCTGTGCCTTATTAAAGTGAATCGTAAAAGAGATCCTCAAAGATAGCTATATAAATGATTATATCTTATTGCTATTAGTCTTCACCGGTAATATAAACTATATGGCATTCCAACTTGTTTAACCAAATTAGTTAATTTGATAATAGAAAGAATGCGTCCTTTAAAGAGATGTAGGGAATTTTTTTGTTTTCTTCATTTTTATGGAGAACACCTATACATATATATATTTAAATGAAATTCTCCCCTATAGAGTAATGAGGAGTTGTAACTGCAAAATCAATTATTATCATGCCCTTGTAAGTGGAAGGGTCCATGAAGGACACTAATCTAGGAACGATGAATAGGGAAAAGTTTTTGAACGAGAGAATTGGTGAGGGAATCAAGCAGTTGGTTTGTTATGTGAAAATGAGATATGCAAAGTTGTTTATGGGACACTTAATCACATATAAAGTAAAAATCAATGGCGATATGCTTCATACATGAGTGAAAAATAGGATTAGAGCGTACGTAAGTTAGTCTAATGTTACAGCAGTAAATTATGAGAGCTCCTTGAAAGGAGATAGTAAGTTTAGTTATTAAGTTGGTCAACCAATTTATTTCAACAGTAAAATCTACAATAACATGATATTAATGGGTGTGTAGGCAGGTGTAAATTGTTTGTTGGAGCCTTAGCTAATGGGTTCGGAGCCAAAGAAGATAACATGGGTGGAAATGGAGTGACGTGTATTAACATCGTTAGCCCAATTTACGTCAGCAAAGATAGGGAGAGCGTCTGGTGCATAAGCCGAGAGAAAGATACCATAATGAATATGTATATATATATCGTTTTTTTTTAGATACCAAAGGACTATTTACAACAAGTCAGTGATTACCTGTTGATTTGTATATTAGTTGATGAGCTAGTTTATCGATAACATAACTAACATAGAAAGGTACTGAACTCGTTGATACTCAATTGTTTGGATCATAGCTAGGAGACTTATCATCAAGTTTGAGTGATATAAATGGAGACAAAAGTAGTGCTAGCTTCTTTGGCTTCATGCGTGTTAGTGTGCTTTGAAAGAACGATGATATATTGTCGTTGAGATAAGAACATACCATTAAACGATCTAGTAGTTTTAACATTTAGGAAGTAGTTGAGTTGGCCAAAACCCGCTTAAGGAAGAAACGATTATAAAGGTAAGTAGTGAACTTTTTGAATATTGCTGAATGATCTGTGGTGAGTATAATATTATCTACATACAAAAGTAGGTAAATAGTACAAATTTTCACATTGTTAATAAAAAGAGAAATGTCACTTTTAGAATTGCCGAAGCCATTAGGTAATTAGAAACGATTGAAGTTCATTTTACCATGCCTAATAAGCTTGACGAAGACCATAAATTGATTCGTTCAATTTGCAGACATTAGCTCATCCATAAATTGATTTGTTCAATTTGAAGACATTAGTTGGATATCGTGGATCCATAAAATCTTAAGGTTATTATATAAAAATACAAAAAAGAAATTACACCCAATTAATTCAAAACTAATCTACGTGTTCTAGCAATTGCAAGTATAAGACAAAGAGTAGCATGTTGAACAATAAGATTGAAGGTTTTAGTATAGTAATTGCAAGTATAAGACAAATAGTAGCATGTTTAACAATAAGATTGAAGGTTTTAGTATAATCAATTCCAAGATGATGATGAAACTTTTTGTCACAAGACAAATCTTACAGTGAGCAATAGAGCCATCATGATTTCTTTTAATTCAGTGCACTCATTTACATCCAATAGTATCTTGTGTAAGAGAGAAAAATATGAGAAACTTAAGTGTATTCTAATTTTTATAGGACTAAAAATTTTTCATTCATAGCATCGCACCAATAAAGATGCTTGTGAACTTTGGTGGTTCCATATATATATATATATATGAGTAAATTGAAAATTTTAGTTAATGACATAGCTCTAATTGGACACTCTAAATAATGCACAAATTATGTCTTATATTTGGAATGATATGTTTAAAAAATTATTTGCAATACACTAAGTACTTTTATGATAAGTTACTTGATGAAATTAAAACTATTGAAAGGAATCAAAACAGAAAAATAAATACAAATCAGATTTTTGATACGGTGAAGAACTTTGTTGTGTTTTTCAAATAAATACAAATCAGATTTTTGATACGGTGAAGAACTTTGTTGTGTTTTTCGTTTGTAAAGAAAACATTTATATATACAAGTTATTTGAGGGAACTTCCCCTCTAGAATTAATAGAGATTTGTAACTGTAAAATCAATCTTTATTCTGTTTTGACGGTGGCATAACGTAGACATATATTAGTCGTGTTGTCAATTCACTAGACCAGAGGAAGGTAACGACTAACGATCTCGATTCTTACCTAATATGGGCTGTACTGCGATCCTGCTAGGAAGTTTCCTTTGGGAATTGATTCACCTCTCTCCCTCGTTAATACATGGGGTCTTGTGCGGTCATTGGCAACAAGACGGGTCTCTTTGTAATTGCCTTTCTTTTAGCACTCAGGAAAATAGATTTAAAAAAATTGCCAAGGACTAAAAGCATTTACTCCATGAGCTACAACTATTATCTACCTTTAGTGGGACTGGACAGAGTCTCTTGTATCTTTGTTCCTTGATCCACCTCCCCCCATTTTTCTACCAAGGAATTTAAAGTTGATTATGTTTTGAGCACATGCGTTATTAAATTTTAAAGAGAAATTAATCAAATCTGACTGAAACATCAAATGTATTCAAGTTAAAAAGATAATGACAAACTCGAATACTGTGTCTTCATGTTAAGTTCAAAATAACAAATAAAAGAAACAAATTAGAGTTAAAAAAAAATCAGATAACCATTCTCTATCGTTAAGGAACGAAAAATATTCTTAATTAGGTTTATTTTTATTCTACGTAAGATTGGCCCTGGTCTATCTTTCCATGTCAATTTAAGCCTTTTCCTATTTTCTTTAGATGGTGGTTCTTCTATAAGAACATTCAACGCCTCTTTGAGGTACTTTTCGCATCAGCTTATAGGGACAGTGTAGAATCTGAATCGTTTTTCTTTTGTCCTAGAACCTAATGTATTAGATGATCCAGAAGATTGGACCAAAAGAAACAATTAACATGATTAAAATAACAGGCAAAACATAATTAAATAAATCGAATGAAGGGGGTTAGGTTCTAGAAGTCTCACTTTTGTAGGTGCATAACTTGTGATAACATAAATATCACTGTGAGATGTTGTGAAGAAGCGTATGTGCGGTTAGATAATTGTGAATACATTCGCGTAGAAGGCATAGATGATGATGCCTTCTCTAATGTTAAGAGTAGTAATTAAGACTGGAAGTAAAGCTTTGAAAAAAGGAAATCCAAACCAATATAATAAATCCTTGTATGACCGAGTAAAACTTTAATAATGGCAAGTTTTTAGAGAACAAAGCACAAAAGCATCAGAAGATTTTAAGGATATCATTCATTGGACCCACATGTGCCCGTGGAAGACTAAAAAAAAGTGGTATCCACGCATCGCATGCGATTGCGTAACGCAGAGACCTGTCTTATAGATGGAGGCTACCAGAAAAGAGAGCTTTCGACGCTTGATGTTCTGATTATTGAAATACAGTGATATCGGAGCTTTCTTATCTTAAGGACGCAACGTTGATTTAAGGATTGTCAAAATTCAATAAAGCACTCATTTGCCATAAGGATTGTTAAAATTCAATAAAGCACTCATTCGCCATAGTCATTGTAGTGAAAAGTACTGCTATACTTGAAGAAGTAGATGACTCTCTCTACTTTCTTGCGGCAGGCAGGCATGACAAAATTTCCAGCTGGATTATAATATAACGTACGCATTTATTGTCGCACACGAGGGAAACTGTCTCGCACTTTGGGACGTTATTTTAATGCCGATGGTGGCTGTCGGAATATTCCCGATAGTTCCTGGATGCCGCTTAATTTCTTTTTATATAAGAAAATTAAAATTATTAATTTAATTGTATGTTAAAATTCTGATAGTCATAGATGGATTGGAGAGGCATGCCTCTAATATTGTGCTTAATTAAATTAATTTATTATATTTTCCTTTGCCCTCTCTGGTCTCTCTCTCTTTCTTTCTGCTCTCACGAGTCCATTCCAATGTTTTGGCGTGGGTTGTCTGTGCGCGTGTGAACAAGTGACTCCAATGTTTTGGCGTGGGTTTGTCTGTTGCGGGTGTGAACAGGTGACTTTTCCACATAATCCATTAACTGCTAATGTCTCTTTTCTCATGGAAAACGCCATAGACAGGTTAATGGTTAACACAACAGGCGGGTGAAAGAACTGAAGTTACTCGTTTTTTAATATTTCGTTTTGAGATAAGGAATACTTGGGCACCAAGTCACGTTGGATATGGATAATTTAAAAAAGAAAACCGTTTGTTGGGGAAATAGCAAAGATTGGATGCCGAAAACTTAATTTGTTGGTTCTTAGATAAACGGAAATGGGGAAATAGTGGGCATAACTTCAAGATATGTAAGTAAAAAGTTTACTTCTGTTATCTTCAGTTAATAGTAAGTACTTACGAAGTTGTGGTGCTTTGTCATGTTGAACTTTAATCACTCTGACTTTGAAATTCTCTCTTAAATGAAATAAAATAGAACAGAAAATTTAATGACAAACATATAAGTAAATAATTAAAAAAGAGATGTTAAATACACTCTTTATGTAAATAGTTTCAAAACCATACGCCTGTTAATTTATTATGTTGTTTAAAAGTGACGAGACTAATTCGATCAATTAATTTTACTAGCGGAACTTAATTGGATCTCAGTCTCGTTAATGATGTTCTCAATTTGTCATGTTTCCCCTTTAGTGTTTTCAATCTCTATATTTAGAAAAAGCATGTCGCTTTAGTGTTTCAAGATCTTGAAGAAGGTAAATCAAAGCAGCCAAAAGATGCAACCTTGGGCAACGGTTGACTGTGGTCAAGATGATGAAGATGAGGAATTTAGTGCCAGTGGGATTTTGACTAACCTTTGTCCACCTGACACTTGTCATGATCTCGTAACCTTCCCCACTATGGTTCGATATTAATTGGCTGTCAGAGTTTATTTCACGCGCACAAATAAACATCAGATTCCAGAAAACAGCATTACCATTACAGATTGGCTACAAAAGAGAGTTTTTAGAAGACGGGGGCTTTTCCCAAGTACATGAAGAGCACAGAAAGATAATTAACACAGACGAATTATTGGAAAGAGTCAGACATGGAGATGGAGATGAAGCAGAGCGCAATGAAAGAAAAGAATGCAAGAGTTGATGAGCTGAAGCCATTGTTCAAACCCAAGAATGGAAGTGTGTTTCCCAAAAAAAGGAAGTTGGTGAAGAAAATGATGTTTGATTTGGTATTCCAGTCCATGGCTTCGTTCTGTGCTTCTTGCTGCCCTGGAGCTTCCATCAATCAGCCCGATTGCTGCACGAAGATCATCATACCTGCAAAAGTATCAGATTCCCGCTGAAACTCGTTGTACACTTTGTCACTCTTGGTTGATTATATCGGAAAGTAATGGTAGGTTGTATCTCGATTTCCGTTGTTTCATTTTCCCCTAAAGGCTATTTTGCTTTTTACTAAAAGTTTACACGCCTCTCAATGAAGATTAACCATCGACTTAATCCCCGCCCTAGTGACATTAATTAATGCATCATTCGCCTCACTTTCATTGTGGCGATTTCGGATGAGTTTTGTGATTTTATTTTTGCTGCTTAGTGCTAAGTATAAATCTGTACTTTCTCCGTTGCTGCGAAATTTAAATAACACGGTAGATCAATCTCGGCTCAACCCACCAGAAACCAACCCCAAACAGTTGATGAACCGAGAGCCTACAAACTTAAGAGGCCGAACATTCTGTGTAAGAAGGGGGCAGGTGAGGGGCGATTTGTTAATAAAGAACAGAGAGCAAAGACAAGATGTGGTCGGTCGCTGAAATTAAGCGGCGGTGGGGTCCTTGTTTCGTAGTGTTCTTCAAGACGCAGCAAATACGGTTCCTTTTCTGCTTGTCTTAACTACACGCTCCAATATTACTGGGACACAACACAGGTCTGTATGTGATTGTGTTTTGCAGATATGCACGTGTGCTTGTCCTCTTCCTCACCCACTTGGGCTCGTTTTTCAATTAGAGACGGAGGAGACGAAACCAAGGACAAAGTCGTCGAAGCCTTTTTGACCTTTAGTATATTATTTTTTCTGTGCTTTTCAGTCTAATTGATTGGAGCTAGAGCCTGGCCCTGGACGGACTTTGAAAAATATGGGAGTAGTTAAGAAGTGAATTAAAATATTCAGGTGTAACACGGAACAAGCAACTCCTTAAAAAGACGTTTTATTAGAGTTAGTCGGTCTTTTTGGATAATGCTTTTACGGATTGTATCTGCGTCCGAATTCTAGACGATACACATACGTGTGTGCCAAGAACTGTCAGAATCAGTGTGGACGGCTTAGATTAATTTGAGATCAATGATAAAACGCGCGCAAAAGTCATCATGTTCAACGGTATTCTTCCTCCTATATAGTTTTATCAGGGAAACCAATGTTTATTTGAAGTTGAACAAAAGAAGCACACAAACTCTTTTGAGAGATGAAGGAGGTTCCCTTCTTAATTTCGTCCAATGAATAGTATCTTGTCTTAGGACGATTTTAATTTATTATAAATGAAAAAGAATTAATAAAAAAATTTGGCAAATTATTAGAAATTTTGAATTTAATTTGTCGGTGTGGCTAATAAGAAAGGGAACAGATGAATTGTTGCTATTATACTATTTTATAGATATTCATTAATTTAATATATAAAATCCTCAAGAGAATAAATAGATGAATTAGAATAATGGTAATAAAGATAAAGGTCAATGTGAAATAGATGAACTGGCTGACGACGACAGACAAGAGGAATCAGTCAAGTGCTGTGATTGCATGTACATGCCGAGCGCCGACGTCGCAATAGATACCATCAAATCAACCGTTGTTGTCAGCATAGGTTAGGAAAGTCCAATTATATAAATCGTTAGTTAATAACAAGCGAATCTTAGTTAGGTAAAAGAAGAGGTAAGAAATTGTCAAATGTAAAAACTATGACAGAAATATTCATATTTGCAATATAAAGTGAAGGGTGCTATGCTATCTGAGTTAATTATAAATCAAACTATTCTATGTTTGGATATTTTTAAACCCGTGTGATGTCGTTTTAAGGTCTAAAGTGTTAAATCATAAAATTTTAACTCTTTTAAAAGTTCATGTGACTTAAACAAAAATTTTAATATCTAAAGTAGCTTCCTGCGTATCCTAATTGTGTCAAATAAATACAAAATTGAAGATTAATATCTCCATATTATTTCACATCAAGAAAAATCTGGCAGTGAGTAGAAGATGAAACCATGAAGGGCGAACCCAGCCCAGTTGAGATAATATGGCAAAGGATAAAAGACATAGAGCTGTGGTTTGGGCCTAAGGAAGAGCGAGAATTTAGGGCACACAACGATGCTTTGATTACTTCCCAGTTGTACCACGTTTGCTTGAATCTTTTTCAAGTGTAAATTTACATTTAACTAAACAAAAGAAAAAACACCACTTATCTTATTGGGAGAGTCGAGCTTCTTCTTTTTTTTGGGTTAAAAAAGAATGATTTTATCAGTCGCCTAAAAATACAATAATAGCAATTAAAGATATAATATTCTTTTTCATTGATGGTATTATGAGGACTTTGTCCAGTAACGTTAAATTTTTAATTAAACAAAGCTAAAGTTTTGTCTTTGGGTTTCATTAAAGATAATTTAGAAACTTCTTAAAATAAATAGGACAATTCAAAAATTAATTTGAAGCTGGTTCAATAAATAAGTGAAGATTGAATCAATAGGATGAAACTCATTCTTGTTTATTAATTAATTATTAACACTTGATTATAAGCTATTTGTGACGATGATATATTATATTAAAATAATATTTATTTTTCAATACAAATTAAATTAAAATGAATTTTGTAAACCATTTTTTATTAAACCCAAACAATTTATCGTTCAGTATAAGTTGAGACCGAAGTTTAAATTTGATAAACAAGGCTAATTATGCAATTACTCGAGCTTAATTTGAGATTTAACTCCTTCACAACCCTAGTTATCTCTTTTGGCATATTAGTCAACTTTTATCTCACCGAAAGCTTGGATATCATGTAGATTTGAAATTAAATTTGTCTGAACTTAATACAAATTTTTATAAAATGATAATAATACATTTTAAAGATCTCTGAATAATATATGTGATCCAATTAAGATAGCAAACACAAAGATGTTCAATTTTAGGAGGCGAAAAGCTTCTTAACTTTTTAACTTTACTTCATTGAAGTCTTTTAAATTCTTAAGCTGTTACTAAAATTTATAAATTCAATTCTTTTACCAAAAAAAGAAATAGAAAAAGGCCTACAACTTCAAACTCAAGCATTTTTTATTCAATCATCGTGCGTTTTTAAGTTATGAAAACGACCCTTCTGTTGAATGTGAGGCCAGATCGGGGCCGTAGCACTGACCGTGGAAATATGCAGTCATACTCGGTCGTGGAAAAATCAGTGCAAACGAGCCGCAGTCGGTAACGAATCGTCAGTTTGTTATCGAAAACTT
>JAOQMP010000002.1:7966891-7981909 GCA_027563575.1 Erythroxylum pedicellare
GATTTGCCTTTTATTATTAAAGTAATTTTGTTTATGGAAAGGCTTGATGTGTGTGTATAACGAATATATATAGTAAAACAGATGCACATGTACAGAGACCGTAGGCCAGGTCTAGTTGCGCAAAGACCAGGCTTTCCAAGTTATAACTATTAATAAGAGAAGGTTTCCAAATAGAAAAGTCCAGCGATAAATGAACGGAGATTCATGGGCCAGTCATCCAGGCTCAGACATAAAAGATTGTGGGATAGTTTTTAGTATTCGGTTCCTACTTCCTACCAACGCCAACTCCTCTCAATCGCCAAAACCTATATTACAGAAGACTAGATGAAACTTAAAAAACTAAAATGCCCATGCGGAAAACAATATGTTATTAGAGGCTAGTTTATGGCATAATATGGTTTGAGGATTCTTCGCATATAATTACTCATAAAATGAATTGGTTTATGTCATATAAACATTCAATGAGAAAAATGTGCCTTTTCCTTGTGGTTCTCTCGAAAAATGAAGTCTAATCTATGTTTACTGAACTCTTTTTCATGGACCCTAGTAGAAATGACGCACAAGTCTAGTCTTATATTTGTTTAGAAACCAATTTGGTAAGCAGAAAAACAAAAATAATACTACAATTTTAAAAATGATTTACTATAAATTACAAAGAAAACATAATTCCTACTTATCATAAGAATTTCGGATAAAAATATAAGAAATTCCTCAAATTAAAATTTTATTCATGCAAATAATCGACCAGTATATTGTTAAAAGAACTAGCTCCGCTAGCTTTCCATATTTAAGTAAGTTGGACATGTACAGATTACATGAGATGATTCAAGTTGCAATTGAAGTAGGCAAATCTGCATCATCAATACGATCTATAAGATCTACCCTCTCGTTTTTTGGAATCCGACCTCTTCAATTTCTATCTTCGGTCCGGAATCTCTCATGTCTCATGCTTGCTCTTGATGATGAGATGATGACCGTCTATAGTCTACTCCATTAGCTCAATTTACAATGGGTGATCCTAAGAGAAGTTAAGAAGTCCTTCAAGACGTTGGCTATGAAGCTTGGTGATACGAACATCATGGTGAGACTAATTTACATCCTCTGCGTGCATGCTTCCTTCGTTCAAAATTCGAAGATCAACCTTCCTGATCCGTGAAAAAGAAACTACGCCTTTCCGTCTGATGATGGACGATATTTATCAGTTTCGATAGTTGTGGAAGATGATTTAGCCACAGAATTGGTGCCTTTGGAGGGAGAAGAGGTGGGAGTAGGTAGCTTCTTGGGCAACATCTGTTCCCAATACCCTTTAGGCAATCGTGATGCATCTGAAAGAACAATGAAAGCTAGGAGAGTGAAGAGCAGGCATTTTTGCCTCCAAGAAACTAACATGTTGACGGATGAGGAGATGCTTTGAGGAGGCCTCTCCTCGGCATTTCAAAACAGCAGCTTTAGAGAGTCTTTGGCAGCAGACATGTTGAGTAATGTATGGAGACTGCCAACTTGTCCATTTGAGGAAGTGCGTGTCAATGGCAGACAATGGTACATGTTCATAATACTAAACTCTTGAGCAGCTCATGTTGATGCTTTCATTTTCTTTGTGTGCAAGAGTGTAAGGAATTTAAGGGATTTGTATAAGGAAATGGGACCCCTCCTTAGTTGGGGAACTAATGCTTTAACCTTCTTCTAGTGACAAGTCGTTCTTGTTGGGCTTGCATAAGTGATGAAAAGTACTAGTGTAAGGATGAACAACCCTATATTTAGACACCCAATTAGTATATTATCTTAGTTGATCAGTTCCAATCATTCAAATTAACCTGAGGGCACCGCCCTTTAGGGGACAAGCTACGAGAACCATGAAACTTCAAAGTGAGAGGCACCTTAAACAAGTCCAAAGAAAAGCATAGTGACACACTTTTGCGCACAACTTTGCCAACAAAGTTAACAGTTTAATATCACAAACATTGATGCAGAAAGACCAGAGTTTAATAAGCTAACTCTGGTATAATGAGCGCATAGTGCACTTTAACTTCCAAAAGGCACAATGTGGCTGAGTTTCTTGGATGAAATGTTGGACAATTCATTGTTCTTAAAAGCAAGCAAGTAGTCATTCTGTAGAAGATTATGAACCTCAGTTGTTGCTTGATATTAAAATGCAGTACCAAGTTAAAGGAATGTCGGAAATATTATAATCTTGAGTTTATGGAATGCAGGGCTTGTTTGTGACAAGAGGAGTTGGAAGCAGGTGGAATGCTCCCTTACCGAAGTGGTAGGACCAATACGCCTACTCATTACGTTCTGCTGTGTCTTATTCGCCTCATTAATCACAAAACGTATTATTTAAGCACAATTGCACACGATGCGTCATAAGAAAGGATTAGTGTGGTTTACACTAACAAGTATCCTATGCAATCAGCTTCAGGAAAAAAAAAATAATAATAATAAAGATATCATCAAGGTGCATATGCAACCTTATATATAGCGACTACTATCCCAAAAAATGAAAGCAAAACAATGACCTTCAATGAAGATGGTATATATACGTATGTAGTGGCCTAACGCTAGGCCTTAGAGAAGCTTGGCATGTTGTAACTCACATTAAGCCAATTCAAGCACTCAAAGGAGTTATGTCCTTAAGTCTATTAGCTGGTTTGCAATATCTCAAAAGTATCCCTTGGTCATAAATTAAGTCCCAACTCCTTTTTGTGTGTTTTTAGCTTTAAGATACAGATTAAAAGGACTCAAATTCTATTCTAAAGTGAGTAGAGATGTCCTTATAGTAATCAACTTTGTTCAAGGCATCATCTAACGAATCTTTTAAGTATATTAAGAGAATAAATAAACTTGGTAAAAGAATTTTGTAAGTTACTCCGTTGAAGACGCCTAATCTGAGGCCCAACTGTACAAGAGGATGAGGAGCCCTTTGCAACATGTATGCCTCATTTTATGATATCAAAGAACGCATAAAAGACTAATTTAAACACCTTATTTCTTTGTTATGCTATTGCTGTTCTCGGTAGAGGAAATGTGCTCTTTCAGAACTAGGATCTGTCGTATCTCCCTAGAATATATTCTTTGATACAACCATTTTTTCGAAATTCCTGCACGTGTATTATCATTAATACACGCATAACTATGTTCTCACATGTTGCTATTCAAACACTTTAACTCAAATGCTCCAAAAATGTCCCTATTGGCACGACAACCTTTGAGGCTGTGTACTTTGCATCTCTACAGAAACCTAAAGGTGACAAAGTCTCACTGAAAGAGAGAGCTGAGTAAGATACGAAGAAACAAAAAACAAGCTGTTGCTATGATCATTTTCGGTAAAGATACCCTCGGCCTGCATATATGTTTCATTCCAATTAAAAAGCTATACGTCTGCTTTTCCTTTCCCTCGTACAAATGTACAATACCACGTGATAGTAGATATGATGTTGAATTGTTGATAAAGAGTATTTCCACTTGATACGTCTGCTTCCTATTAAATGTTACGGTGACATTCAGGATCTTTTAGGCGTCCAGATTGGTGTTGAAGATCACTCATCTTTTCCCAACCCTGACATAATTAACTTGTGCTCAGAACAGTGAAGTGATCCAGTGACAAAATAAGCAGTTCCAAATTTTTATGTTAGGGATTTGAAAGACCTTGATATCTCCATTCATTTAGGATAAGAATTAATACAATGTGATTATTAAGTCTAAAACTGTTACAGCTAATTTCCGTTATAGAAGTGTAAAAACTGATGCTAGTCTCCAGTAGGTTAGACTTGAACGCGATTGAGGAGAAAACAGATTAAATTTAATTAAGCCACGTACAAGAAAACAGCATCATATTATATTCCATGTGCGACAACAGAATTCCAACAAATGTATCCAGCTTATATATAGACGAATTTCTATATGAAGGAGTACCACTGACTAATTTTCAAAATATTTTTAAAATTAATTTAGTGCAAAGTCGATTTATACCTTACTTAAAAGACTCTAGTTAGCAATACATAATTTGAGTTCTTTCACACTTGAAAGTTAAAATATGTAGAAAAATATATTTTTACCCATAATTTGAGTTCTTAAATTGAAAAGTATTAGTGGGAAATTTGGAAAATATAAAATTTTAGCAACTATGGGAAATAAGCAATGTTTTAAAAAATACACAGGAAGTTAAATGGATAAAATTAAAGGTTTAATGTTTAAAATGTTCAACTGGTATTAAACCGTTATAAAATCAGCTAAAAATTATATAAAATTAAAAATTTAAAATATGATTAAAAATGTTCTTATCTATAAAAATTTTTGAAGTTTAGTTAAAAAATAGATTATTAAATAAAAATTAATTGATTTATTTTAATTTATAAGTACTGATTAATTAATTAATAAATTGATTAATTTTTAATAACAAAAAATCTAGAAATAAATAAAACTAAAAAATAAAAACTGAAATAAAAATAAACAAATTATAATTTTTACTATTAAATCGCATTTTAATATGAAAATAAGAGCGTCAAACCATAAGTCCATTCACCCGTCGACGTTGAGTGATACACAAGATGACAAATTAACAAGTGGGCATCTTCTTCGGCCCAAGAAAGAAACGAACACACTTGGAAAAGTCGATAATTGGCCCAATCAAAGGCCACGTCCACACGTTATCCACACGTCATCCAAAAGATGATGACTTGTCACCACCTCCAGCTCCGTCTCCACTTCCTATCGTCAACTCTAGCTCTAGTTGTTTTTATTCTTTTCGTCTCACGAGGAGGAGAGTTATCAGTTATGTGGACAGAAAGGCTTGAAAAAGATTTTAGGACCTGTGGGGTCTATGAATCGGAGTCCACAGGACATGAACTATGAGCCTTAGTTCTCCACGTCTCTATACCAACTTTTCCTTTCCCTCTCTCTCTCTCTCTCTTTCTGTCTGTCAAGCTTGGAACTTTGGACTTTGCTTGAGACAAGACAATGGTGGTGGTAAGGAGTGAAAGATGAAGAAAAGGAAAGTGGAGTTTTTATGCATGTCCCCATGGCTTGTCATTGTGCTTTTTCACCATCACCAACGAGTGATCTTTCCATCAACGCCATCTTCAAGCTTTCAGAAAGATCCAAGCCTGTTGCTTTTTCCTCCTTTACCGCTTCTACTAGAGCTTCCTACAATACTCTTGTGTCTGAGGTACTCTCTTCTCCTTCTTCTTCATGGCGAACTTGTAGGATATACAATGGCATTGTTACATAACGCAGCAGTATGTAGCTATATTGGTTTTCAATGACAAGAAGAGCAAGTGCAAGTGAAAAATTATATGGTTGTTCTTGCTTCGAGCTGGGTTTTCTGTTTTCTGCTTTCTTGTTTCCATTATGTTTTTGCTTTTTGGAGAAATATTCTTTCCTCACTGTGGAAAAATATGAATGATCATCTGGACTAATAAGGTTATTTAATTTAACCCCCAAATGTTTGAATTTTATATGCAGTTTAACAGGAAGATAGAGCAATATTCTTAAGCCTGGAAAATTAGGAAAGCAACATTCAGGTTAATTTGAATGAAAATGAAAACTGCACATCGGCCAAGCTGTCTTTAAGCTTCACAGGATCATTTTAATCAACTTATGCCTTAATGCCAATTTTTCCTCCAAGGCCTATCTTGAACAGTGAACGCCGTGATACCATAAGCCCCTTCAAATTTTGAATAATTGTATAATTTTTTGAGTGAGTTAATGAGACTTCGCTCAATGGCTTGTAATCCACCTCCTCCAGAATAACCGAAGAAAAAAAAGACTAGGTGAATCTTATGTACAGAGAGTGTTATTATTTAAAGATAGTTTAGCGAGTTATATAACGTGCTACCTCTAGGAATTCATTTCCTAGTTGCCCCCTCACAGAATACTTGATAGTTTATGAGCTTCAACATCTTTGGTGTTCAAATGCATAGAGTACAAACTACAATTAAACCTTTTCTTTGTTCAGATTGATCCAATTCTGATGATCTAGAAAGCACACACCCCACATAAAAAATAAAAATAAAAACAGAAAATTTAACAGTTTTCAGTTTATGGGAAAAGAGTTAGTTTCATTGTTGTTGGAAGTGTAAATGAAAGTCTTTCTCCGGAAGAAATAGTTTCATTGTTGTTGTAAGTGCAAATGAAAGTCTTTTCCAGGAGAAAATGATGGGAAACAAATGATCAGTTCCCAATTTTATGAAAAGTACAATGATTAGACTGATATGAAGGATTCAGATTGAAGATAACCGTGCTTATGTTCTTTTTGATCATTTTGTCCTTCTAATCGTTAACATTGTTGCAATATGGTGTGAAAGTTGACTTACTGCTTATTTGGGTGTCAGTAGGCAGTAAGGCTGTTGGGTCCTTTAGCAAGGTTTGAAGCCTCAAAGCTGAAGGTTGTCCTAATGGGAGAGGATATGAATAAGTATTCAGGAATTGTCCCTAGGACTTATATCCTATCTCATTGTGACTTCACAGCAAATTTAAACTTAACCATCTCCAATGTCATCAACCTGGACCAGGTGTGAGTTCCTATGATTTATGTCTTCCCCTTTTTTTTTTCATTTTAAACTGCTCAGATGGTCTTGCAAAAATCAAGTCCCCTAAATAACTGAACAAAACAGTGACATGATGCTTGAACGAACAGTTAGGAGGATGGTATAGCAAGGATGATGTGGTTGCTGAGTGGAAGAAACTTGATGGGGAGTTGGGTCTTCATATCCATTGCTATGTGAGCGGTCCCAATCTAATTTTAGACCTTGCAGCGGAAATTAGATACCACATTTTTTCTAAAGAAATGCCTTTGGTAAGTGTTTCTTAACAATCTCTGCAGCAGCATGCATCTATGAAACAAAATTCCTCCGACAGCTCTTGTGTATTGCTAACATGGATGTTATTTATTTTAATGCTAGATTGTGTGTCAAGATCGAATCTCTCTCTTATAGATATATATATATATATATATATATATATATATGCACGTGTGCTCTATATTTGTCAAATCTTAAAATTATCTATCGTGGTTATAACAACTCATTTGACTTGTTAAAGGTTCTCAAGTCCGTATTACATGGCGATTCATTACATTTCAGAGAGCATCCTGAGCTAACAGATGCACTGGTCTGGGTATACTTCCATTCTAGCGCACCAAAGTACAATCGCTTGGAATGCTGGGGACAACTTAAGAATGCTGTTCAGGTAAGATTGACTGCACTTTTCATAGTGATATAACATATTAAGTTCGTCTTTCATCTGATGATAAGAAATGAAGAGACCCTCAATCACCTCATATGATGATCCTGCTTTACCAAGCACCCTCATGCCCTAAAGTATCTCATATTAAGTATTCCTCAACTGAATCAGATTCTTAATTTGCTTCTCCACTGAATTATCAGGGGAGGCAAGCAGATGAACTTCCAGGTTTATTAACTGCAGATAAGGAGGATTCCCGGCCTAGAAAGCGACCCCGAGTTAAATCCATTTTTCAAGCCCTGTTAACCTTCCTTCTTTGAATTTTCTCGTGTGGCTAGCAAATCTGAAACCCCAATTTTCACTGCACATTGACAAAAAGGAAGCTCGTTGATAATACAAAATTGCATAACATGAAGTTGCATCAAAGAAAGAAATTGCTTCATATGAGGTGATTCCACTGCAACTACCAAATTTGTTTGATTAGACATAAAGATTCACCATTTTTGTGCACCTGGGAACATTTGTTCATCAATGGCTTATGTCTTTGTTGCTTTGTACTCGAGAACATTAAACATATTACAAACTTAATAGTGTTATGGTACTCCCAAGTCCAACACTCCCCTTCCCTCACACTTAATGCTCTGGGAACTTCAATTGAGAACTGAAATCCAGAAACTGAATTGAAGATTGATGTCTTTCGGGTAATGCAATATGATACAGCAACAATTCTAAAATATACACATACTACAATAAATTCAATAAGTACATCTTCGCATAGACAAACCATAGCCCAAAGTTCAACCTCACATTATTCCAACAAGCACTAAATCTCATGGTGTGAATGTACTCCCAAAGTGTACCAAAGCTACGAACCAACGGGACTACAAGTACTTAAAATGACCTATTGGGATTGGTGGATGAAGATGACTTTGCTTTCGCAAAATCGACCAGATCCTTAAAGAGAGCATCATCTGGTTTTTCTTGTTTCGTAGGGGTGGACGAGTTAAGTGAGAGGTTATGTGTTTGTCCAACTAAGTTGTCGTACGAGGAGGCTGACTCACTACTTGAATGAGGTGCACTGACAGCAGACGTATGTTGCTGATCGAAAAATTGCTGTCTCTGATTATGCCTAGAAGGAGGAGGTGGAAGAGAACCATGAGCTGGCGTTTCCCAAGGTGCTTGAGGGAGCTGATTAGCAGATTTACTTAAAGAAGCTGGTTCATCATATACAGGATGCCCGGCAAAAGCATTTGATGAGTAGTTAGTGGGAGGAGGAGGAGATGCAGACAGTGTTGGAGAATAAGGTGGGGATGAATTTGTGTGGGTAAGAGTTGGAACTGTAAATTGCGAGGATTGTGATGCTTGAGGGGTTCCTCCAGACTTGTAGGCATCACCACTGAGATAATCAATCAGACCAGACTCTGCATTGACTGGTTTCTTGGATGCGGGTGGAGGAGGAATTAGCGGACTAAATCGTGTTTGCTCAGTCCTAACGCTCATTGGTTTCTTGCTCTGTCCCTGTAAATTATCTCTTGATGACCTGCGTTCATATGTTTGAAACTAGTCAGAATCAAAATTTTCCCACTACACACTCGGAAAAAGATATTTCTCAAAATTCAGTGGTTAAGTAAATCAACATGTTCCACACTTGTGATTTCCCAACGAAACTTTCCCAAATAGGAGATAAAAGGTGTGAAGCCCCATGATTCAAGTTACCAACTAATCTTATATTCAATCACAGATCAAATAACAAAACTTCAATGCGAGTAGCCCCCATTAGACCTCATAGAGAGGAGAACAGAACAAAACAAATACAAAAATCAGGAAGAAAGGAAGAGAGGAGATCATCGTCACCTGTGTGCCAGCTGAGCAAAATCATCCTCCGAATCCTCATCATCATGGTTGACATTAAGAAATGGCATAACTGGAGGCTTGGTTGAGCTTTCATCTGGGACAGGGGTCCCTTTCACAATATCATCATGCCGCTGTAGCACCCGTTGTAAGTTATCGTTCAATGATAAACCTTGGATCAGAAGTTCCTCGTCTCTGTAAGAAAATCCCCATTTTTATGAGTCATTATTAATGTGGGTAAGAGAAAAGGCCTTATATGGATTGAATTCTTACGTTGTGTTATTCACAAGAAGCATTACACGCTTTTGGTAAGAGCGGCACTGGTCAACCAGGTCAACAATCACTTCTTGTTTCACCCCCTGCCAAAAAATCAATCAATTTAAGAAAATCAAACTTATGTTTCTTGGAAGAACAATACATATAAAGCTGGTAATGCATGGTTTGATATCAACCAGGGGATTATGTTTTGGAGTTCTGGAAAGAAATTTTTTTGACCAAATTAACAGCTTGTCTCTCAGATTATTTTAAGATTGATTATCTTCATACAATTTACGAAAACTCTTCAATCAATCATGAGAAAATACAAGAACACGCTCTTTTAGCACATTCATAGCATAGGTGAGATTCAGAATCAGTTTGAGAAGGTATGAAGACATGAGAAAAGAAGGATGACATTCATTCAAACTTAAACTCAACCAAAAATTACCGTTTTCTACAGTGATTACAGAACAACTGACCATTCCAGGTCACAACACCAAATATGACGCAAGAAGACAGTGTTGTGAAGCTTTTTGTGTATGCATGATATAAAGACTTCAAATAGATTGATGGTCAAACGGGCAATAACAAGTAAAAGGATAGTTACCTCACAGTTCTTTGGATCCAAGGCACCAAGCATTTCCATCAAAACATCTGCTAGGCCCTGAGCATTTTTAATTTCTGCCGGGCTTTGAAGTAGACAAAGAAATAAAGTAGCCGATCAACAGCAAGAGAATAGATGTTGAACAAAGATGAAAGTAGACTCTTGGCTACTTTGTTGTGTTACAATCTAATTCAAGTCTTGTGCATGTCAAGATGGTGGAAAAGATTCATGATCAAGGAAATACTTGCATCTATATCTCTCTTGCATCCTTCTTGTTGCACATGCATTTAAGCTTATGTGTAGGGGCTGGTGGGTGGGTGAGTGTGAGCAAGAGAGAGCTAAGCTTGAGATATATTTCATCCACAACAAGATGAACACGCAAAATTCGCTGTTTCTTGAGAATTTGTCCACATATACAATACCTACTAGAAAACCATCAACAGTTCTTTGTAGCCTAACTTTTGATGGACATTCCAGAGAGGAATTCCAAGATTACATTAAGTTGTGCGCCCATGAAACAAAATGAAAGAAAGCTTAAAGAAGCTTATTTAGATAGTCTTAACGATAAATTAAACAAATATAAACAAGAACATTCAAGCAGTACCTGAGGCCAGAGGCATCAGATTCTAGGGAAGCCTGAATTGCAGCATCTTCATAGATTGACGGTGCATTAACTATTGGCTGCGTTTGGGGAGGAGTAAAGAGTGGTACACTGTTTTCTTCTCGAGGTGGGAATTGAACTCCAGCAGTCTGTCAGTTAACAAGAGTTAGAATTTTAAATTTAAGCTCAGTAATTATGAACAGAAAAACGATATGCAGCATAGGATAAGCATTTACCCTTAGCTCATTATATGCAGCGTAAAACTGGGGATACCTTCCACCTGATCCCCCAAAGGCCTCTTGCCATGTGTCTATAAGAATGAGTATCTTTTCCCTCACATTCAAATCTGGCTGCAAATTAAACAAGAGCATGTATCTTTGGTAAAGAGCTGGAGAATAAAAATCCATTAGAATAAAGAAGCTAGCAATTGCTACCTTCTTTTTGACTATTTTAACCATATCGTGTAAGATATCACGCTCTATCATCTGCTGAAATATATTCTCACCACAATTTTTGCTCAGGGTCTCCAATGCCTATATGAAAATTGTTCCATGTCAGGAAGAAATCATTGTCAACATACAATGGGTGTTTGACTCTCACAAAACAGCAAGACAAGGTATACAATGCAAATTAGTATTCGTATTCAAGACCTGAACAACCATTGCACAATTGACCACAATGTAGCAATAAATAAGACGATAAGACTCAATGAAGGTTCTCAAGAACTGTATAGAAAGACCGAGAAAAAGAGGCTATGATTGTGATTAGGAAAAAAAAACACACATAAGGATGTACAAGAAATCTGATTGGCTTAAAATTATACTCACAAAAAGAGCTAGTAGTTGTATTTTAGGATTTTTACTGCCCAGTCGCTTCTTGAGTACTTTTAAAGCATCCTTTGCTTGCCTGCAGCATCAACCCAAATAATTCATATGCCCCAATATAATTTGACAATGAAAATATCAGAATACTTTGCTGAATTGCTTGAGAAAAAGGATTAAACAGATGGGCAGAGCTGCAACAAGAAATTTTGATATCCACAATAAAGGCCACCAAGCAGTTTAAAGAACTTTCTCAATTAAGTAAATATAGGTTTCATTCTATAAAACTCTCAGATGATTCCCATCAAATTATATTCTTATCTTTAAACAGTGCTTTGGTTTTGTAAATAAGTTCAAATAAGAGAATAGATGAAACTCAAGTAATGAATACAAGCACAAGTAATCATCAAGAAAACAACACTGCCTCTCAGACAATAAAAGCGAGGGATACACCAACAGTTGTAACTTCAGAATTTGCAGAATCAAAACAAGAAAGAAGATGATAATCGCAAAAATAGAAGAAGCATTCATGTCAAACAATTGACTTGAATTTTATTGCAGCTTAAAAGCACGAGACAAATCCAAAGCCTCTGTCAAGTATGAAAGATCCCTATAAATATCTTCAACTATGTAAACCCATAGCGGCACTTACCCTGACCTGAACTAGCCTATCCATTTAAGAATAAGCACTTAAATTAACATGTGATTCGCAAGCTAGCATTTTTCATTGAGAATATGACATAAACAAACACAAATAGGAGAAATAGATTCATCCCCCATCTAGCTTCAGACTGCATAATCAAATAAGAATCATGAAGAAAGTACTTTTTCAACAAATTAAACCAACCCAGAAAAGGAAAAGTATGAAATACCGAGGATCCATGTTGATGATGTCGCAAAGCTCAATGTTAATAGCCCAGTCCGGACCAATCAACATATCGCTCGTTGCCCTCTCAGCACACGCCGCCGCATTACTCGCCATGACGATTATTGTTGGTCAGCTTAAATCGCACCAACCAGCGGTCCTTAATGTTCTGCACAAAAACATAAGAGCCAAAACAATAAATCCAATAGTATCCAGTCTTGAAATAAGGGGTACCCGCTTTAATGAACGATCAGATTAAACTAAGCATGAAATTATCAACCACTAAGGCTACAGGTTTGGCGATTCAATATAACAGAGTCAACCAATTGTAAGAACCGAAAAAACAAAAGCCCGGAAAAGAAAGACCCAATTACACGCCAATACACATGGAAATCAAGGGGTGAGCATACGAAAAGACGAACAAGTATGATACTCGGAGGAGAAAAAAATGAGAACCGAATCCGAATTGGAAGTCTAACCCAATTTCAAAAATCAAAAGAAAGAAGCAAGAATGTTTGATCGAAGAACTTACCTGTGAAGGGAGAGAGAGAGAGAGAGAGGAATTATGTGTTTACACGTGCTAGAAATAACGATGAGGATCGAGAGAGAGGGAGCGTGGAGGAAGAGGTCTTTAGGGAAGGGGTTTTAGTTCTAAATAGACCGTCGCTCCTTGGAGAAAGAGTAGACTTTTGGGTTTCATATCTTCTTTCATTTTTGAACATTTTACAACTTACAACCTATCCTCTAAAACCAAATTTTCATTTTCTTAAGATTTTAATTTTAATTTGAATTTAATATATATATATAACCTAATCATTTTTAAAAAATACAAACTTAGTTATTAACGTCCTGCGTATTTTAGATCTCATATCTCAGCAAAATTTATAAACTTAATCATACCTAAAGCAGTGCAGTCTAAAGGGGTAGAAGAGCTTAAATTTTTAAAAAAATAATTTAATATATTTTATTTATTAGGAGACGTGGTGTAAATTTTAATAAATTGATTAGAAAGGGGGTTTTGTTATGATGAATAATAAAAATAGAAGTAATGCGTTGTTTGACTTTTCTTTGTAGATGTGGGAATGGAAATGGACTGCAGAAGCCGAAAGCGCGTTGTTTTGTTTGTCTGCGACCCACCTTGACAGATAGCATCCACTCCCCCTCCCTGCAATCTGCATTTCAATTGGCTATTTCATTCCCTTCCAGGAATGTTTGGGAAAGCATACATTTCATTTCAACCAACTTTAACTCATATCTGTTTCTACAAAATAAAAAAAATAAAAAAACCAAATTGTTACCTTTTTTAAAAAGAACATAACAACACAATACAATATATTGCAAACAAGAAGGGGAAAAAAAAAATGAACCGGAGCCTGTTATTTCTTGCCAAATGTCCTAAAGATTTCTATCAACAAGTCAACTTTGATGAACTTTGAATTGTTGTCTATTGCCCAATCCCTATCAGAGTCCACCTAAACAAATTGTCAATTGTTTGACCCGCCTAAATTTTGCAGTGCCAATTCATTTACTTGCTTTATCTTTTCCGTCTAGCATTTGGGGCGTAACGCTGTTTAATATTTGGTTTAACCCGACTCGGAGCAACTTGAGAGGCTGAGGCCCTGGACCGTCTGTGCCCTTTTGGGCCCAAAGAAATTTCTTCTTCATTCGTTTCTCTCCTCCGCAAAATCTCCTCCATCACTAATTCAGCAGCATTTAATCCATTGCTCTCTGATTTTATACAACATAACCCATTAACTTTTCATTGAGAAAACATAACATGAATACAAGCTCTTGTTATGAAGAAATGACTAATTTATGTAAGATCAAATACACAAGGAAATAAAATATATTCATTTTAAAACTTTCTTTTTTATTTAAACTTATAAGCAGAAATCCAATTCTATTGCAATAATGATGTTGTGCCAAGTTTAATCTACTAAAAATTAAATTTGATCAATACAAATACAAAATATTAGAGATATCAAAGCTTTTATGCAAAAAAAAAAAAACTTTCAAATCAAGAGGAAAAATACAAAACTTATGGTTTATCAAAAACTTCTATCATATTAAAAAGGTCTTACAAGATGATTTCTGTAGTAGTTATTCGAATCATTTCGCTTGTAAAAAAAAAAAGAAACAAATTGTATTGACCCTAAGTATCAAACAAAAACATAAAAAAGCAGTAAATAGAAATAGATAAAGAAATAGTGGATTCCGTCGTCTCTATGGTTACTTTTTAAATGGTAAGGTCTTCTCTATACACCAGAGCCCTTTCCCTCACTTAATCAATGCTATTGTTAACTTGTATAGTTCACACTTTTTGGTTCTACCTCATGTATTCTCCAATAATAAGTCTTTCACACCAATGAGATTATTTATGCAGTAACGATATTTAATTATGAATATTAGTTGATTAGTTGACCATGTTAGTCCGATCTTGTAAGAAGAGTAGGGGCAAAATTTTTCGGCCTGTTAATTAAAATAAGATATTCTCCGTTTAGGAGTATTATTCTTAGAATATATTACTCTACTCAAATTACTCGATTCCAATATAATTTAGAAATTGAATTCAATAACTGAATTCAATTCAATTTGAATAGTTAAATTCAAAAGTTTTTGCAGAAAGATCTATAAAAAAACTAATACAATTTGATTTCTCAACTCACTTAGCAGTCCTTCAAAAGCCCACTTCTGTCCCATACTACGAGTGAAAGGGAAAATGTAAAGACTACCATTAAAGCAACCCAAGCAAGACTACTATATCTATGTGAATTATGTTCCTTATCTCTATGAATATGATCGAATTTTTTCATTATTGTTCATTAATGATTATTGTTCA
>JAOQMP010000002.1:8008186-8023762 GCA_027563575.1 Erythroxylum pedicellare
ATTTATTCATTCTAATTTCCTCATTTTCATGTCACTTGACACTTCAAAATTTCAAGGAAGGTTCGGGGTCCAACAACCTTCCTCCGCTTTCTCCTTAGCGATCGTTTCTTTCTAAATGTGTTCCCAAGATCCTCAATATCTTCCCATTATCCTCGAGGTTCGGTTTCTTTGATGTTAACTGGGAGTAAAGGATAACTGTTATCATTCTTCGACACATTGAAGGTTATTTGATGCTTTCTGACCCTCAGACTTAGTTCACCCCATCAACGTCAATTATGGAGCGGGAAGTAGCCAAGAATGGTTGTCGAAGGACTATAGGGGTTTTCTCATCTTCCTCAATATCTACTACAAAGAAGTCTGTAGGGAAGTTAAAAATATTAATATGTACTTTCATTTCCTTTATAATACCTTTTGGTCAATGAATTGTTCTTTCCACCGTCTTCACTAGCATCTTTGTGGGTTCTAACTCTTCTAGCCCCAGTTTTTGACTAAAGGTGTCGGGCATCATATTAATATTCGCTCCTAAATCTGTGAATGCCTTGTCTATTTTGACTCCATTGATACTGTAAGGAATGTAAAAATCTCCTGGATGCTCTTTCTTTGCGCTATATTAGGGTTTTCTTCTACTATGCACTCCTCAACCTTCTTCTTGATTGATTTCTTTATTATGAGCCTGTTTGTAGTTGTTT
Organism: Erythroxylum pedicellare; assembly: GCA_027563575.1. Classification (NCBI taxonomy): domain Eukaryota; kingdom Viridiplantae; phylum Streptophyta; class Magnoliopsida; order Malpighiales; family Erythroxylaceae; genus Erythroxylum; species Erythroxylum pedicellare. Next base: position 8,008,876 of record JAOQMP010000002.1, read on the forward strand.
CATTATGTCCTCAACACTGTTTAATTCAAACTCCTTATAATTCCTCATCTACTTACTGGAAATTGACTTCCACTGAGCTAGAATAGGGTATAAAAATTCAGGTTGAGGTTCCTCGATTGGCTTAATTATGAGCTCACTTAGAAGGAATTCCATAAATGCTTGTCCTTCTCCATTATCTCCATCTTCTTTCGTATGTTCGAGTTTCTTTTCCTGGGTCTGAGTAATGGCCATGATCCATTCCTTTAGGTTAGATTTGGTATTACTTAGAAGGGTTCCTGCATTCTGAGTATAAATTACCTCTACTAGTTTACCTACTTGGACCTCCACATTATGTATAGAAGAGGTATGGTTCTTAGTGACTTGCTTGAGCTTGCTTTTAAGGCTTTTATGGGCATCCTCCATGCCTCTAATTTTATCTAAAATCCTATCCAACTTGGATTCCATTGAGCTCGTTTGATCTTGTTGAAATCTTGGTTGTCCTTGAGGTCTGAACTGTCATCCAACATTATTTGTCCACGAGAAGTTACGGCGATTCCTCCATGTAGGGTTGTAAATGTTAGAGTAGGGATTATTTCCTCCTCCTCGTCTATATTGAGCTCCCATATAATTAACTTTCTCCTAGTTATTATCCTTCATCAAGAAACAATCCACCATATCATGGTTTATCTGTCCACAGAGTTCATACTTTAATTGCATGGCTTTTACCGAAGCTGAGGACGAAGCCTTCATGTTGTTAAGCTGTCGAGTTAAGTTGTCAATTTTCTCTTGCATCTCCATCATTTGATCAACAACTACAATTCCTTTTTTTCTCAAAAAGTAGTGGTTTGTCTACTCCTCTCGTTCGTCTATAAGAAGCTATTACTCGTCCTATCCTCTATCAACTCTTCTGCCTCATCTACTGTCTTTCTCATCAGTGATCCTTCTAAAGCTACATTAATCGTGCCTCTTGTACGTGGGGTTACTCCATTATAGAATGTTTGCAACAAGAACTCTTAAGGTAAGTTATAATTGCGGCATTTTTATTGCAAGTCTTTGTATCGTTCTCACGCTTCATAGATCGATTCCCCATCATTTTACTAGAAGTTGGTAATCTACTAGATAATCTTCGTGGTCTTGGTAATCGGAAAATACTTATCTAAAAAAGGAAAAGCCTAATTCTTACCGTATCCTCCGACATCTAATGGTACAAAAAGGTATTGCAGATTTCAAGGAAGTTTATTATATTTGCATTGAGTTCTTCATTTATTAGTCCTTAGAATTACACATTTTGTTGAAGCATGTTTAGGAGGGCTGGTTTAATTTCAAAAGAGGCTGTTTGAACAGGTGGCTTAGCTACTCCTTGGTTAACTGCATTGCACCTTGGTCTCATGAAATTCATAAGGGTTCTTTATTGATGTCCTTGGTTCACTTTGTGATCCAAATCTTGCTGAAATTCCTCGACCATTGTTGCTTTTGCAATTTCTTCTTCTTCTTCACGTCGAGTTTTCCTACTTGATCATTCTAATCAATGATATCTAACTTAAGGTTTTAGTTGCACGACTCGAACTTCTCGTGACTCTTGTTTACAAGAGCACAGATTCATAAATAGAAAGAAAGAAAGAACAGAAAATAAAAACTAACTAAAATGCCTTAAACTAAAGAATTAAACTAATTGCCTCCCCAACAACGTTACCAAAAACTTAATCGGGTGTTTGTTGTGTGTAAGTTTTAATATTAACCCTCGATAATCCACAAGCGCACGGTTTGTTAATATAGTACCAAAGGTGTCAATCCCACGTGGAGGAAGTTAATTTAATCCTAAAATCTAAGACCAAAAACAAAAACAGAAATCCAAGATGCAACAAAACTAAAGAAAAGAATTTAATTCAATCAATCAAATTAAGAATCAAATACGAATATACTAATTATTAAGTAATTGCAACACACATAAGAATCAATCGAAAGAAATTACCAATTAAGAGAAATGGAATTTTACCTATCCTTAATGCTAACCTCACTGATTATGAATTATCGGATTGTTGGTTCTGGACTATCCTAGGGTTGATTACTTTCTCTCGAGTTATAACCATTAACTTTAAATCATAAACCCTAATCGAATTATGGGTTTGCAACTTCTCAATCTACAACTTATGTAAAACCCTAATTAGTTCTGAAGTTCTCTAATAAACTATTGGAAACCTACGTAAGATCTCTTTGCACAATTTCTCGATTTAATTCAATTCTTGTTTTATTAAATCACCTAACTCATTAGTCCAATTTAATTGTTTTTCATTCAATTCACCCTCTTAGTTTATTACCGAATTATGAAATTATAGAATCAAACCATAAAAAATCCAATAAACACATAAACAATCAGATTTTCATTAATTCAAGAATAAAATTCCAAAGGTGAGTTTAGAACATTCTCAACATTCTAGACCCTATCATCAACTATTCAATCTAATTCTATACAATTATAAAACTGAAAATAAATAGGAAATACAATTTAAATGGAGGATGGGAGGTAGTGACATCAGGAAACTTTTTGATCCAGGAAGTACGTCAAGTCAGCTTCTTCTCCTCTTCTCTCTTCCTTCTTCTCTTCCTCTCTCTCTCGTTGAATTCTCTCTAAGGTTTATCAAGGTGGCTAATACAAAAGCTCCTCTGCCTCCTTTTCGTGTTCTTTAAATATCCTTTTGTGTTCTGAGTAGCCCTAAGGTTTTTCCGTGGTCTGAAAGGTCAAAAAAATTTCTCAAAACTTGATGTTTTTTAGTGCGTGTGCATTGCCCAATGCAGGCCACAATTGTGGCCCTAAAGACCATGATCGTGGGCCATTTCTTGGGCTTCTATCATGATTATGGCATGCAGGTCACGATCATGGGCTAACTCTGGTTCTTCTGTCACGATCATAGCCTATTATGCCACGATTGTAGGCTATTGTTTCGGCTCGAATGTCTCTAAAACTTCTTCGTTCTTTGATGTTAACTCTGAAACACTAGCAAACACATCAAGGTACCTCAAAACCATAATAATTAAGCTCAAAAACTTGTGCTAACCCACAAAACACTTAAAACATAAATAATTAACAAACTAACACAATTATAATCTAAACACATACTAAATGATTAAATTAACAACTAAACACATATCAAATTATGCCCTAAAACATGATGCAATTTACACTTATCAGTAGTGCAAGTAAGGGATTCAAAGTTTACAATAAAAGAATAAGGAAGATAGAATAATCAATAGATGCAGTATTTGGTGAAGCACTACCATCAACAACAGTAGCTAATTCAAATAATGAAGAGTATCATTTCATTCCTAAAGATACATCGGAGAATGAAGCCATACCTATAGCAACTTCAAAACCCTAAAATCAAGACAGTCCTTCTGAAGCTAGGACAGAGTAGGCTCCTTCCTCAAGCACCTCCCAGCAGGAGCCTATGCAACGAAGAACACCTAAAGAATAGAGAGGTTTTGATACACATCAATATATTCTTGAAGACCCCTTTGAAAGCCTAATAACCAAATCATTTTTCAAGAACAACTATATGGCTTTCGTCTTACAATCAAAACCAAAGTCTGTTGAAGAAACTCTTACTAATAAGAATTGTGTCTCAGTTATGAAAGATGAGCTAAGTTAGTTTGACAAAAACAAAGTATGGAATCTGGTGCCTTGTCCACAAAACAAGTCAGTTATTGGAACTCGTTTGGTTTTTCGAAAGAAACTTAACGAATATGGTAAGGTGGTAAGAAACAAATCTAGACTTGTAGCTTAAGGTTATAATCAACAGGAAGACATTAATTTTGATGAGACTTATGCTCCTCTGGCTAGATTAAAGTCAATTAGAATTCTACTTGCTTTTGCGTGCCACCAAAATTTTAAGTGATTCCAAATGGATACCAAAAGTGCTTTCTTGAATGGATACATTAGCGAAGAAGTGTTTGTTAAGCAACCTCTAAGATTTGAGAATGAAGAGCATCCAGACAACATGATGAAGTTGACTAAAGCTTTATATGGTCTAAAGAAGGCTCCTTAAGCATGGTATGAAAGTTTAAGTAACTTTATGCTTGAGAATAACTTTGAAAGAGGAAAGGTCGACAAAAATTTATTAAGAGAAAGGAGAATGATTGACTCATAGTACAAATATATGTTGATGACATAATATTTGGTGCTAATAATCCATCCTTCTGTGAAGAATTCTCAATAGTAATGCAGGGGAAGTTTGAAATGAGAATGATGGGATAATTATCATTCTTTCTTGAATTACAAATTAGACAAATAGAAAAAGGAATCTTCATTATCCAAGACAAATACACAAAGGGACTCATCAAGAAATATCATTTTGAGAATGCCAAACCGATGGGTACTCCCATGTACACTGGCTAAACTTGATAAAGACGAAGAAGGCAAAGGATGAGACAAAGTATAGAGGAATGATTAGATCACTACTATATCTTACAAGCTCAAGACTAGACATTATGCTTAGTGTGTCTTTACGCATACTTTTAATCGAATCCAAAAGAAAGCCACCTTCAAGCAGTCAAAAGAATCTTTCGATACCTCCACGAAACTATGGAATTTGGACTATGGTATCCAAAAACTTATTCATTTGCCATAGTGGGCTATTGTGACGCACACTATGCAGGTGATAAAGTTGATTAAAAAAGCACAAGTGGTCACTATCAATTTCTTGGAGGATGTCTAGTATCTTGGTCCTATAAGAAGCAAAATTGCAGAGTGCTTTCAACAACTTAAGCGAAATGCATAGTATCTTCCAGTTGTTGTGATCAAATCTTATGGATGAATCATCAACTACAGGATCTTTCTCCTAATTTTTCTCGTATTCCTATATTATGTGATAATACTAGTGCTATAAATGTTTCTAAAAATTTTGTGCATCATTCTAGGACTAAACATATAGAAATTAAGCATCATTTTCTTAGAGATCATGTTTTATAAGGAACCATTGATCTTTTGCAGATTAATATTGAGAATAAAGTAGCTATCATTTTCACCAAGCCATTCTCTGAAGATAGATTTGCGTGTTAAGAAAAGAGCTTGATATGTGCAAACTCTCTTATATTATTTCTGCATGAATATTCTCTTCTACTTTCATTTGCAGGTATTAGCAGGCCCCTTCTAAAAGGAAGGCCCTTATTAGGATAAATTAGTTATGTAGAAGGATCTTACAGTTTTAATTATTTAGAAGGCTCCTTTTAGTTTAATAGCCTAGAGTAAATGTCTCTTAAATGATATTGCCGTTTTACATCTTTGTGCAATTATGATGTTTTTACTTTTTTTATTGATTAATTCTTTCCCCTCTTCTTTTTGATAATGACAAAGGGGGAGAGTAGATATATTTTTTATAATGACAAAGAGGCAGAGTTAAGAGTTAATGATATAATTTCACCTTGCATGATTTTGGGCATGACATGTTATATATCTCTTTGATAACTTTGTTACTATTTTTGCCTGATCCGTTCTTTTCCCTCTACTTTTTGATAATGAAAAAGGGGGAGAATTAAGATGGCGATATATTTTGCTTAAAGATGTATGATATACTTACATGACTTTTACTTGCATGATTTGTGAGCATGAAGAATCTATGATATATGTTACTAATTGAATCTGTGATTTGTTAATGATAGGCTCCTTACTAAGAAAGGAAAAGCTCCTTTTAATTAGTAAGAACTCATAAAGTCTACACTTATTTTTCAAAACCCTTCATTATTAATTGAAATTTGAAAATATATCTATTATTATTTTTCATCATCAAGAAGGGGGAGATTATTAGCTCAAGATTTATTATTAATGATTTTGATGATAACCTCATAATATTTCAAAATTCAAATAGGATTTATTTACTTGTACAATTAACGGTCTAATTCTCAAAAAGAAATAAAATGATAGGATAATTGCTTCCTTTCCTGTAGGAACATTCCTAATGAACTTACATTATTTATTTGAGAATATTTGGAAGAATCTTGTTATCATTAGAGTTATTTCCTTTTATTGTTAACTGGTTAACTCTCAAAAGGAAATAAAATCATAAGAAATACATTTTCTTTCTTACAGGAATTTTCTTTATGAACTTATCTTATTAGAAATGGTTTATTCGAAAGGATCCTACTAACTATGAAGGTCTTGTATTAGTCCCGTGATTATTGAAAGATTTTTAGCAAAAATAACATCGAAGTTATTCATATTTAAATCCATCCAGTTGGCTAAGGATGCAAGCGAAGCAACAACTAATTAAAAGAAATGTCTACTTAAGGAAGAGTCATTGCTTTTGCCAAAATAGATTAGACTCTTGAAATACATCTATAACATCAATACTCTTGAAAGTGATATCATTGTTAAATCTCTTATGCTTTACAAAGTAAAAATTCTTTTTAAGAGAGATCATTGAAGCTCATATCGAGCAAATTACATTTTCATAAATTGAGAGCTTGCAGAGGCTAGCTAAATACTACTAGTTTGGAAGGTTGAAGAACTTTGAAAATATATACTTGTGAGCTTGAAAAGACTCATCAAATTACTACTTGAAATTTTAGTGAAATACTCAAGTTGAATACTTAGGAACTGGACATAAGTTTAGGTTATAAGCCGAACCAGTATAAATAGATTGCATCATTTCTCTTTCTTTTTAACTTTAAATTTATGCTTTATAAGTTTGTGTTTTCAAGAGGCTCTTTCAGTTTTTCAATAGGCTCCTTCTATTTCTATAAAACAAGAGGTTCTTTTCGCTTTAAATGTCAACATACTCTTATCAATTACCAAGCTTATTTCTATTTGAGCTTTAGCATAATCCTATCGATTGACAAATCTCTTTCTTTTTGAGCACGAATAGGATCCTTTCGATTAATAGATTTCTTTCACATTTTAAATAAGTAACAGGATCCTTTCTTTTTAAACGTTAACAAGTGCCTTTCAAAGTTTAATAGGATCTTTCCATTTATCAATTCATTTTGTTTAAGAAAGATTTAAAAAATTTTAAATATCTTGTAAATTTTTTACACACAATTCATCTCCTCTTGTATGTGTTTGCTTTATCACAAGAAATACAGGCATTTAATTGTAAGATTTGTCTACTTGACCATAACTCGTTCTTAATTGAGTTATGTTTTTTCATGTTTTGGTCTGGTTTATGTAGACACCCAGATAAAATCATTGGAAAGCAACGCTTTGGTTGGTTCGCTATTTGAAAGGAAATCCTAGTTGGTTATTAGATTTTGAACTTGGGTAATACTTATAAATATTATTTGAGATAGCCTTTATTATGTAAATATCGCTAGGAATATATTTGTTAATAGAGTGAAAATACGTTACGGAGTTATCTTTAGGAAATTAGGAGTAGGTCGCAAAATTTTTGTATACATATTCATTGACGTGGCTGAATGAAAGAAACAAAAAAACCTTAACCAAAACTTTTCAACTTTTGTTATAGTCCCGTCATTCTCTCTAAAAGAAGTAGGTAAGCCTCCGTTCACTTCATTGAAGGATAAATTCATATTTTCTTCTAAACCCGTCACTTTCTCCTTCTAAAAGACTTTATGCAAGTTAATTTTTTATCCAAACTTGAAGAAACTCCAAAAATCATTGATTGTGACTGAGATTTTAAGTAAAATTTGGTGGTCAGTTGATCTTCTCCCATTTACTTTGAGTGAGTTTTAACTAAGCTTTTGGTTAAAGGAGCGACAGGAGAGCAATGTTATGGGTACCGTATTATACTGACCAAAAAATAATACGGTAACCGTAAGCCTACCGACCCCCTTCCCCACCTTCGCCTACCTGTGTTTTAGACTCTCATCTGAGTCGCCCTCTGTTTTAGCTCCCTCTGCCTAACTACCTCCTGCAGTCATTGCCTTGCCGCTCATCTGCCAGCCACCGCTTGTTGCACTGCATGCAGAATCTCGCAATTTTGTCGCTCTGCACGTAGATTTGTCGCTCGCTGCATCCCGCATAGAGTTGCAGAGTTGTCACTAGTCACACCGTAAATTGCATGTAGACCCGTCCGTCAGGTCGTCACACACTCACACCATATACAACAGACCTACTGCATACAGTCGCATCGCACCTGCACCATACACAGATCCATCGCACAGCCACCTCATGCAGACGTCGTGATAAGATCCTTTGTTTCGATTACGGCATTTCAATCCTGTGCCATTAAATCTTATCTATATTATAGGTGTACAAAGTCAACCACAAAAAATTCATTGTTCTGGTTACGGTGTTCCAATTACTTTTAAATCTCATCTACATGAAATTCTTTGCAACACCCTAATCGAAACAAAAAATTTCATGTCGTCACACATTCGCACTGCACTTACTGATCACAAAAGTAGTTGTCAATTTGTAATAAAATGTGTTTTATATATTGTAAATTAAATTGTATAAGAAAACAAAATGAATTAGGTTTATGGGTGAATTGTGTGATTACATAACTAGGTTGTAAACTTATAGTTGTGAGTTATAGTTGAATATTTTATAATTATAAGTGTACGTATTTACGGTTGAATTATGAAATCATACAAAATGAATTATATAAGATAGTATGTGCTTTTGTGTTATTTTTAAGTTGAAAAATACATATTTTGTGATAGTCGTTGATAATAAAATCAAGTGTTCTTTATTTTGATATAAAGTTATTAATTTAATTTTTTTATATGTCTTTATTTATTTTACAACTAAATAGAGGACAATTAAAGTACTCCTAATAATTCAGTCGCTTTAGGTTTAGGAAAATTTGATAATCTGGCTTGGTATTATGCTAAATTAGTTCCTAGAATAAAGAATCATATTATTTATATTATAACAAGCATTTAAAAGGTTGGAGAATCACCAGATTAAAGAAACATTTAGTTAGAGTCAAAAGTGATATAAAGCCTTGTAAGAAAGTGAGTCATGATGTGAAATGACAAATGAAGACTTTCCTTGAAGAGTATCAGTATGAGAAAGATAGAAGACAAAGATTGAACTAGGAAATTGATAGTAGAAGTTCTTTTGTTAGTGGTCAGGATGATAATGAGGATATTGAATATGGTAGTTTTTCTACCTAACAAGAACAAAATATTGCATCTGATGTTAAGAAAAGAAGAAGACATATATCTAATTTTTTTACACCACGAATAACTCCTGGAACTCAACCTTCAGTTCGTAGTGTTTTATAATCTAGAGAACTGACTCGTAGTAATGGTTAGATAGTATTATGATTCAAGTATAGCATTTAATACTACCCAGTCTTGTTATTATTAGCCTAAGTTGGATGTTATTGCCTCCTATGGTCCAGGATACAATACTTCTTCAATTAATGACTACAAAAGTAAATCTCTGAATAACTCTATTTATGAAATAAAAAGTTATTTAAGTGAAAGAAGAATGGCTTTGACTATTTATAGATGTTCAATCGTATGTGATAGTTGGACAATTAGAAGATATGAGCCTCTTATTAATTTTTTGGTTTATTTTGCAAAGTGGACAATATTTTTGAAGTCTATTGATGCATCTAACCTTGTTAGGAATGCTAATACCATATTTAAGATATTTAGTGAAGTTGTGAATAAATTTGGGCCATAAAAGATTGTTCAATTTATTACTGACAATGATTTTGCTTATAAAGCAGCTAGAAGAAGATTGTATAATTCTTTTTAGTAGACTCCTTGTGTTGCACATTGAATTAACCTGATGTTAGAAAATAGATGAGACGCTAGGTATTTTCTTATTATTAATGAGACTATGTAAAAAGCAAAAAAGGTGACTAAGTTCATCTACAATCATACATCGGTCTTGGATTTATTGAGAAAGGATTTCACCAATAGTAGGAATTTATGTTGTCCTGCTATTTCAAGGAGTTGAGACAAATGCTTACAAGTAATAAGTGAGTTTATGTTTAATGCTAGATTGGAGGTTTCTAAAATTATATTTGAAGATCATGAATTTTAGTCTCAATGTTAGTTTTTCATCTGAGTTCATGAGTCTTTGTTGAGGGTAATTTGTCTGGCTGATAATGATGAAAAGGCAACAATGAGTTATTTTTATAATGTCATGGAGAGGGAAAATGAAGCAATTAAGGTCAATAAAAAAAAATAGGCCTTCTTTGTAACGCACCAAAACCATAGAGCATATACCCAAACATCTAGAGGACATTCAAGAACATGCCTTATGAGAATGGCATGTTAGAGTAATCATAATCACTATTATGGAATCATACAGAATATAAGTGATCATAAGTTCAACATTTCTCATTTTATTTTACAAACATCATTTACAATGTCATTAAATCTCGTAATCCATATATGTACATTACAAAAACATCTGAGAGTTTACTGTTCTTTACAAAATATCTAATATGAAATGAGATGCTAACATAAACAATCTATCTAAACTCCTTAGACATCAATAGACCAGACTTTTAAGCCATTCCTAATTCAAAATTGACAATACTAGATTGCTACTAGATTGCCTTAGAAGCTAGGTCTCCTCAGTACCTAAAAAATAACGTTGCAATTTTGATCAGTTTTGTGAACTCAGTGAGTGAACCATTATCGATGTACTCACTCGAGTTAAAACACAACATCACAAGTATATCACATTAGCTTGAATTAATTCCCATACAGTTTTGTATACCAAATCATACTATACATCATATCTCAATAAGCACATTATTGCAAACATGTCATATAATCTTTTCAGAACAATCCAATCTTGCACCTCAATCATTCATATTATCAATATGTATACAAGTATTGCAGATCATTATATCAACATAATTCAGTGTGCACAGTCATATAACACATTCATCAGATCTAAGTCTGGCATTCAATATATAGTTGAGAACATAATTTCCATATTCACATTCAATTTGCAAACACTTCCAATACAATCCCAAATATCAAACTCCTTGGACCATCAATGTCCAAAATTAACACGATCATATCGGTAGCAATTTAATATCTAACAGTTAATTAAGAACAATTCAAATATAGTGAGTAAATGTCTAGGTTAACTCACAATATGCTCTAAATAGCTATTGCCTTGACAAGTTGGCAATGTCTGGAAGCTGTCATTCAATTTGTGCTTTTAAATCATGTAATACACACATATGTACACATTACTAACTTGTTTAATCAAATAAGTACTCAATCATACACATGTATATGTGTTATGTTCCATGCATGCTCAATTAACTTTCCTGGGTATGTATTCTTATAGATAGATCTTAACTATTCAATTTGTGCTTATACACCCTAAGACCATTCAAACATCATATTTTGTATACTACCATTTTTGCAATCAGGTTTGTACCCTTAAGTTAGCTTGATTTACTCCAAATTCATCAACCATAGATTACACTTATCCTTGAACATTTTCATGATAAAAAATCCTCCTTATAATCCACACACAATTGTTACTTTAAATTTGGAATTTCAATAAGCTAGATCTATACATTCACCAAACTTTTTCCAGCAATATATATTCATACATTAATTCTCATTCATAATTACCCCATGTTCTTCAATGCTCATTCATCCATATGTTATACACATTACTTATCAAGCTCTTAACCAATTAATCAATCAACAATCTAAGCTCATTCCTAGCCTTAATCAAGTCAAAATATACTAATTCAGATTGAACTTTCTCTGCTGGTTTGACATGTAACAAGGTTGAAATTAAAATTCCATAATTTGTCATCAACATCACTAATGTGTGTAACTTTACTACCTTCAATACTTCACGAATTTTACAAACTTAAAGACATCACTAACACCTGAAATTTTCTAGATTCCATGTCCTTTAAGGTTACTTCATTTCAGGTTAATTTAACTTCCTTATTGGTTACATTAAGGCTTACGTGACATTAACAGTCACTTTTTACAAACACACCTACAACTCTAATTTTCTATATTCAAGAACACTTCAATAATATCTATGTTTACCATGAATCCACCTTCATTTATACTTCAAATTTCAATCTAATTCATCCATAAAACAACCTAGAACCTGTGGTTTTTATACATCAAGAACAAAACATAATAGTATGCAATTTATGTATCATTTTCCAGCACACTTCATCATCAACATCATATACAATCCATCCCAATTCAATCATCATAATCTTTATATTAAAACATGCCATGAAGATCAATTTTTTACTTAATTTTCTAGCTTAAATTCCAGCTCAAATATCAAGCCAACTTAGCTCTCCATGCATGCAAGATCATCACCAATTTAAGGTAGAAATAGTTTAGTTTTCAGTTAGGATAAAAGACCACAATAAGAACAACAAATTTCTAGTTCTATGACTATCTTATGAAGGGTAAAAGCATGGATTTGGTGTACCAATTTAGCAATACTTAAGCCAAAATACAGAGATGTAAGATGGGAGCAAGTTTGGGTGGAGAGAGTGAAAAAGGAAGAGAAATAAACTTAGTAGAAACTTTTCCAGCATTTGCTTAATTCAACTAGGTGCAAGGTGTCATTTTCTTATATTTACATTTTTCCTTAGGCATGTACTCCATTTGTCATATATGTATGCTACCTTATGTCACTTAGTACTTGGTCTATTTGTCACACAACCATTGCTGCCATTTCTTAATTAATTAGCTATGCCATTTGTCACTTATTTTTCCATGCCAAATGTCACTAATTTATAGGCTTAATCATCCTAATTTTCCATGTGTCAATTTGTCTTACCACTTGGCATTTTTCCTAAACCAAATGTAAATTTTAATTCATCAATTTTCCAATTGTAACAATAAATTCCAAGTTTACTAATTATATTCCACCAAATCAAAATTCAAGACATAAATAATACACAATTCGCATCATGATCATTTTAAACCTTTCATACCCCAGAATATGTCAATTGAGTGCATATATTATCTTTGTAATGTGTACTAATTCATAATTCATGTGTGTACGCTAATGATATGTATGTGAATGAAATGTAATTCATGAATTCTCAATGATATGGCTATGTGCAATATTCTAAGGTTCTAATCGTTAGTATGAAAAATGGCTATTACAATACAAATAAACAAGAAGCTGTTTCAACGAAAGAGAAGACCAAAGTTTTTAACGTCTTGTAAAAAAGCTTTATCATTAGTTAAAAAGTGTTTCTTTTCCTATGCTAAATATAAACTGTTTCTACATAAATGTTATCCTTATTGGGTGAATCTTTGTGTGATTACTATTGTATTTCCCCATGGTGCAGTTGAGATTAAGAGTTTGGAAATAGGGAAGACATTGCATGTAAGTGGTCATCGACTCAAGCCTTATCCTGAAGAAGGTCAATTGGAAAATGTCGAAGTTGTGATCCCTAAAGATCAAAATTTTGTAAGATGCTGAGGTAAACATGGAGTCGAGTCAACTACAATAAACAAAGGCACTGTGTGGGTGGCAACCCAAGGGAACTTTGTTACTTTTCATTTACATTCTTGCATTTGCTATTTTTGTTAAATGCTTCATTCCTTACATTTAATGTTATATTGGGGACAATGTAAGTTTTAAGTCTGGGGGTGGGGATCTTAACTATCTTCTGTGTTTTGAGTTTGTTTTTAGGTGTGTTTTTAAGTTTGTTTGTTTCTTACCTATTTTTAAGTAAAGAGAGAGAGAGAGAATCAATCAAACAAACAAACATTTTCTCTTTTCTTATTTCTTCTAAGACTCTATAGTCATAATTAGAGAGTAAAATTAACTAGAAAATTTCATGGAAACTTAAACATGTACTTTTACTCTTGTGACTGGTCAATATACATTATCTTTAGAATAAAAGTGACTAGTGGTGTAACAGCCACATACCCTCTGGGAAGATATGCAAGTGTCATACAAAATAGAATCGAAACAATCCAAAACATACTCAACATTTCTTACATCTATTTCAATAACTCAAGCAAACATACTTTACATATCATTAAATGTTGTTTGTAAAAAAAATCGTAACATATATCATATATAATGAACTTATCAAAATACATGCATTAAACATAATCCATTTTGTAATAAGGTTATTACAAACCATTAAACAAAATGCAAACTGTCTCATATTGTCTGATACAACTCAAAAACTCAAACATACATCTTTCAAACAAAATAACTTCCAAAACAGAACACATTTTTTCTTGGCCTTCATGGTTGCCTTTGTCCCAGTCTTTAAACCTTCTTGTCAAAACTTACACGGAGGCAAAACTACCGTATTAAGCATATAGCTTAGTAGGGAATAACTAAATATAATGCATAATGGCGACTATTTCTAATAGTCGTCTAACATTCATAGATATAGATTCAGATCATATCATAATAATCTTTAATTGTTCATAATACAGAGTAATCCAAACATTATGTCTTAGAACAGAATATGATTCATCTATCATTGCAAAACATTCTTACATCATAACAAAACTCATAAATATCATAACAGAATGTACAAGTATTAGAATAGGATATAATTCTTTTTCAAAACTGAACATGTATTAGAATACAAAACAAGTTGAAATGCTAACCCTTTTGATAGAAGTGGGTAACGAGATTAGAACAGAAGATACCATGATTGGTATTTGAAATAGAAGAGATTAATGTTTCTAAATCAAAGGACACCATAGTGTTGATAATCAGGGGACACCATAGTGTCAATAATTAGGGGACACCATAGTGTCAATAATTAGGGGACACCTTAGTGTCAGGTTACAGGAGCAGTTGTAGACCCTTCTAGGCATGCCTATTTACCCACAACTAGGACTTAATAGTTTTTAAAACAAACCATTTCAGGTTTCAAAATTTTCATGTAAATGTTGATATGCATAGCATATGACCTTATTCGTTTGATCAAACTTAACATGCCTTATAAATACAAACATATGCATTAAAGCATCAATAAATGTATTGAGTCATCACACA
>JAOQMP010000002.1:8023862-8048767 GCA_027563575.1 Erythroxylum pedicellare
ACACATATGTACACATTACTAACTTGTTTAATCAAATAAGTACTCAATCATACACATGTATATGTGTTATGTTCAATACATGTTCAATTGAATTTTCCTAGGTATGTATCCTTAATCACAAGTCTTGATCATTCACATATTATAGCTCGTACATAACTTGTTTTCAGTTAGGTTATGCTTTAAGTAAGTTTTATTACTTCAAATTCATCACTCATTCATTCACTAATCCCTTTTTTTCTAATGCTTTATATTCAAATAATTTCCTAATTTGCTTTCATTAATACCTAGTTTATATTGTTCATATCCTTTTAATCACATTTGTATTCATAAGAAAATCTTTATACCATTAACAGCTCATACTTTCCAAATTCATATACGTTGATATCAAAACAATTCATTCCTTAAGTTTCAACATCAATTATCAACCTAAACTTATCAAACCCTTAATTACTTAATCCATCATCAAACTAGGTTCATTTTTAAGCCTTATTCAAGTTCAAATACACTAATGTAAAGTGTCTTGTTTCATGTGGTTCAACAATTTCACAAAACATAATTTACCATGTCAAGACCTTGCCCATGATCGTGGGGCACCTTCCCATGATCGTGACAAAAGCTAATGCATCTGCCCACAATCGTGGGATGAGTGTCACGATCGTGGACTACCCATTTTCTTGCAATTTTCTAGATTCAAACACCTTCATTCTAATTTCGAAACAACTTCATAACAATTCCTAAATTATTCCTCAAGTATACCTTAATTATTTGTCAATTCCTTAACAATCCCATCTCCAATTCTAACTTAAAATTATTCATTTGATAGCTCATAACTATTGTCTTTCATACATCAAAACAAAAAAGAAACTATCCAATTCACTATCATATTCCAGCACAACCTCATCATCAACATAGTATACAATTCATCCCAATTTCATCATCATAAACTTTCTATTATAACATTCCATAAAGAACAATCTTTTACTTACTTGTCTAGCTCAAATTTTAGCTCAAAGATTAAGCTAATTTAGCTCTCCATGCATGCAAAAATCATCACAAATTCAAGGTGAGAATTGAATGGATTTCGGCTAGGATCAAAGGCTATAACAAGAACAACTATGTTCTGATTCTTTACCTAAATTTGTGAGGGTGAAAGCATGGATTATTTGTGTAGCAATTGAACACAAACATAGGAAAGATATAGGGATGTATAGGTGAGAGTGTTTCGGTGATGTGAGAAGAAGAAAGAAGAAGAAATGAACAAAACTAATTTTACTCCTACAGAAACTTAACATCTTAGATGCTAGGTGTCTCCATATTACCATGACATATGTCCCTAAGCTTGTTCTCCATTTGTCCTACATATTTGTTTCCAAATTTCACCTAATTATTAGTCTATTTGTCACTCCATAATCAATGCCATTTGTCAATTAATTAGCTATGCCAAATGTCACTCATTTATCTATGTCAAATGTCACTTAATTATAGGCTTAGTCATCCTAATTTTCCATGTGTCAATTTGTCTTACCAATTGACATTTTTCCTAGACCAAATGTACATTTTAATTCATTAATTTTCCAATTGTACCAATTAATTCCAAATTTACTACTTGTAATCAATCAAACCAAAATGCAAGGAATAAACAATACACAATTCATATTGTAATCATTTTAAACCTTTCATATCTCGGAATAAATCATCTGAGTGCATATACATTCTTTGCAATGTGTATAAATCATAATTTATGTGTGTATGCTATCATTATACATGTGAATGAAATACAATTTATGAATTTTCAATGATATAGCTTCGATGCAATAGTCTAGGGTTCCAATCCTTTGATTTGAAAAACTAGCAATTACATTCTTTGTATACACCTTATCTTGTAGTCATCAATGAGAGATGAGAAAGACAACTTTACATTCCTTTGTTTGCAACTAGAGTATTTTTAAGTCCTAATGTCTATTTTAGATTAAGTTTTTCATAAAAAATTGAAGTTAATTGGAGAATTCTATCAACTATGGTAATAATTGTTATCCATAAAATGACGCAAGATTTTATAAAATCATAAATGAAGATTTATAAGGATGCTTCTAGTGATTTTAGGATGTCAATTGCTATTCATCAAAGAGACAAACCTAATCTATGTATTTTCCCCTCTTTTGTTACTCATTGAAAATTAATCATAACTTTATTTTGTTTATAATACTACTTTTGTTGTCTTACAATTACTTGGTGGGATCAATTAAGAATAGGTGTTCCACAATTGCAAAGGTTTGCAATTTAAATTTTGAGTCAATGTGTGAATGCAACATGTCTGAAAGGAATTGGAAAATATTTGAATTCATATATTCAAAGAAAAGAAATTGATTGGAACACAAAAGATTAATTGACTTTGTCTTTGTTCTAATACAATTTAAAGCTTCAGGAAATGTATGTTGTTATAATTATTAGGTTAGATAAAATTTCTTGTAATTTCTTAATAATTTAATGTTATTTGATTACTAAGACCCTTAATAAAATACGTAGTTCTTTAGATCCAATTTGGTTTGACCATATTGATAGTTTGGCAAATTGAATTTTTTAAGAATCGAGTTTGATAGATCACTACAAGAAAATTGCAAATTATTGATGGAAAATTTCCATGGAAAAAATTATCTAGGGAATTAGCAACAGAAATTGATTTCCGTAGGTAAATTTGTCGAGAAAAAAGGTATTTTGCGAAAAAATTTGTCGATAAAAAAGGAGAAAATTTTACTTCCAAACTTTGCCAATAGAATTTAACGATGGAATAGTGAAATTCATCATAAAACAGGTGCCAATAGTTCCTTAAAAAAATTGCATACGAAATTTACCAATGGAAAAAAATTGTAGGGAAATTACCTATAGAAAATTCATTAAGTAGGTAAATTCCATAAGGAAAGACCTTTTTTTAGGAAAATTCCCAACAGAAACATATTTCTATAAGGAAATTACACGTCTCTCACCTTTAAACTTTTTCCTTCATTACCCAAACGCATCAAACTAAAATATTTCTTCCACGTTCCTGCAGAGCAAACACCCTACTTGTCTCCTATATCCCCCAAATCTCCAGAGCCATTCTACTCTATCTTTTCCACCTCTCGAAAACAACTTCTCAACTTTCCCTAATCTCAAAAGCGAGTTTTCTTCTTATGCTGCTTGGCTTTCAGGTTTTACTCTCTCTTTATCTCATTTTGTTTTTGTTTGGGTTCTTTCTGCTTTGTTTGGATCTAATCTATATGATTTTTTATCCACTCCGATCCGATCCTTTTCATTTAATTGGACATTTCAAATGGTATATTCTCGATTTACAAGGTTTGATTTTCGTGTCTAATTTCTTCAAAATTTTCCTTGCCATCATTCTGTTTTAGAATTAGGGTTTATGGTTATTGATTGGGTGCAAACGATTGAATTTCCAATTTGTGAGATTATCGACCTTCGATATTTAGGACTTACAAATTTGTCATTTTGAACTAGTCATTTTGGAAATCATTTAACATGTCATTCTACTATACTTATGAATTTTTCATTTTGATTCTAACATTTTATGAGGCATTTAGTTTGTCAAATTGCCTAAAATTTTTCTAAATTTACGAGTCTCATTTTGATTATGTTGTCTTGCAAAACATTTAGCCTATCATTTTGATTGATAATTTGCGAGACTTTTGAGACTGTCATATTGATTCTAACATTTTTAAGTTGTCATTTTGACTAACATTTTCTAAGGCATTTAACCTATTATTTTGGAATTTTTGTTAAAAAAAAGACTTCAAATGAAGAAGTATGATATATTGATAAAGTGAATTAATATACCCGTTTAACAAAAGTAAGGTATGGGGTTTTGGCTATTCCAAGTCTTTGGTAATTTGTATACTTATTCCTACATTAGTGTGAAAGGGAATCAAAGAAAACAAAAATTTTGTCTTCTATTGTTATACTTTTGAGTTTGTCTGTAATTGATGAAGTCATGCAGTGCGAACAAGGGAAACTCTTAAAATAATGCAAGAAAGTAATGCAAAGATCCCTTATAACCTAAATCATGCTTTGAAATGAAAAGTTTGACTCAATGGGAATTTAATTCAAAGCAATAGTTGAATCTATTAGAGCCTACCATTTGATTTGAGACAAAAGACATCATTTAGATCTTTTTTAATTTCTTTATGTTCCCATCATTTCTTAAAACTTATATTCTTTTTCAAACTTTGAGACTACGAGAGATTCTTTCAAATTTAGTAATAGATGTTTCAATTTGTCTAAACATAACTACCTTATGTTTTTGGAATTTTTTGAAATCCACTTTGGAGAATTATTTGTGGTTATTTTGTATGAATTAATGCTTAACTTCAAACGTGGAAGCATTGTTTAGTGAGTTATGAAATGAAATGGTTAATTGGGAATTTTTTAAGAGATTCCTTATTATTGCATCTTATTTGCTTCAATTGGTTGACCATTTTTAAATTTAATTTTAGTTTTAGTTAGATGATAAATGTTTGAATTAAGTATTTTAGAATAAATTGCTGCAAGATGTTAATTAGATTAAAGAGGATAATTTCTACTTTATTTATGAATGGGTATGAGTAGGGTTTGAGAAATTTGTATGGAATTTAATTGAATTCAAGAGTGAATCTTTGTTCTTAGTCTATTTTCATAATGACATTGCAATTAATTTGGTGCCTTATTTTTAAATGGATATAAGGGGGAAGGTTAAATGTTAAGGCTATTAGTTATAGATGCTAATGAGAAGTTGGTTTACAATGGTAACAAATGAGTTAATTATAGACTAATTGCATATGGGAATGCTTTAGTCATTACTTCGATTGAAATATTGTTGATAGTAGGTCCCATAATGAACTCATTTTAAACTATGATTATAGTCTAATTTTTCCCTTTTGAAGTTAACTACTAACTATAATGAGACGTACAATGACTATGGAATAACATAGGTGGGAGAAAGAGTAGCCCCGCCATAAGCACCAAAAAGATATGATTTCCACCTTATGAGAGGTTTCTCTTATAAATCCCAAGCCTAGCACCCACCTACGATGGATATCTTAACTAATATGCCACCTAGAGAGTAACTTGATCATTTGCTTCTCCATTTCACGACTAAGCTTCAATTAAATTAATATTAGACTCTTCAGATGAATAAATCTGAGGTGGTGAGATATGTAGATTGGGCACCCTTATAAGAGTTAGATTTAGAGAAAAGGTTATGGTGGATGGTGGATGGTGGATTTTGACAACTAGTTAGAGTTCTTTAAGATCCAAAAGCCAATGTATCAATAACTACTTTTGGAGTTTATGTGCACATTTCAATTGGATAAGAAGAATCAAACTTTATTTTTAAACTTGTAATTGTCAATAGTGTTGACAAATCACTAAAAAATTATTTTCATAACATCATAATACTTTATCATTAAAGAAGAAGTTCATAAACAAAGAGTGTTATCAAACATATGAGCCAAAATCTTATTATTGTGAATCCATTAACAAAAGGGATTATCCTTAAAAATATAATAAAAATGTCAAAGGAATTGACATTACTAGGTACCATGATTAAAAAAAATTGTTTATGTTGACAATCTAAAATTGTTCATATAATGTTTTTTATATTTAAGCTTCTTATTATTTATTGAAAGTATGCATACATGAATAATTATATGAATTTCAATAGTATTTGTCTTTTACTAAGACATTATTATTGAACCATAAGATATATCTCATTATAGATCATATATGTTGGTTGTTATTAGACTTGTTAAAGCTTAGGTCCTATGCCTTTTTTTCTCCATTTCTAGAGTATAAATGTACTCACTTTACTATCTTTTCTTCAAATTTATTTTTTAATGTAACTGTTTGTTCATGTTAATCATTGAAATCGGTTTTTGTTTAATGTTTCTAAAGCATGATTTATTTATGTACAAGTAAACATCTTGATCATGTAATGCTTAGATAATTGCTGAGATGAAGAAACATTATAAGTCTATTAAGCCCTCTCCAAATATTGTCATTAGTTAGTTGATATGAATGGTAGATACTTAAAATTAGTTGACATCATATGCAACCTAAAATATTTCCCTATCATCTGACATTACAAAAATTCATATTTATGATATAATACAATGCTTTCTCCTATGTTATTGTTAATGTGTAAACTATAGATTAAATGTTCTGTAAGATTAATATGGATACTACCATAACAATTATTATATCTAACTATAAAATCAAAATTTTAAATAATAGTTTTGCCCAAATGAGTAATGTTGATAGATCTTGGATGTATGGACGATTAGTACCCGATGGTTTCATTAATGTTGAGTTTCTTGAGGGAGTTTAAGCTTTTATTAACTATGCATATTCTCAACCTAAATATATGGATGGTCCTAAAATCAGATGTCTATGTAAAAAGTGCAAACAGATTCGTTTTCTTCCTATTGATGAAGTGAATCTCCATTTGTTAAGAAAAGGATTTGTTCTAAATTATTTTGAGTGGTCACGACATAACGAACCATTAATTTGTAG
Source organism: Erythroxylum pedicellare (assembly GCA_027563575.1). NCBI lineage: Eukaryota > Viridiplantae > Streptophyta > Magnoliopsida > Malpighiales > Erythroxylaceae > Erythroxylum > Erythroxylum pedicellare. The sequence continues at coordinate 8,030,403 of JAOQMP010000002.1, forward strand.
CACCTCAAGGGGTAATGCAGGGGAACTATATTTATAGCAAATAATGCGGGTGCAACTGAAAATCTTTACACCTAAATGTTTTATGATGCAGTCGGTTATACCTTTTAGGCAAATATAGAAAATCTTAAAGAAGAACCGAACCCAAATGTAAAAATTTTTTTGTCACTTACTAGAATCAGCTGACCAAGAATTATGACTAAATTGTAAGACCATGACTCAATTATCTTCAACTACTTGAATATTAAACATAAAGTCTGAAGGGCATATTTCTGATCGAAGTTTGGATAAAAATTCTTGCTTATTATAATGAATCATTACGTCTTGATCATAAAATGGTTGATAATTTTTACAATATGAAGAATCTTATTAGGGGTCTTGGTTTTCCTATTGAGAAAATTGATTATTGCAAGTTAGGGTGTCTATTATTTGAGGGAGATGATGTGGAATTACAAGAGTGCAAATTTTGTGGTCAATTTAGGTTCAAACCAAAAAAGCGTAACGTGAAGTAGAAATTAGTACCTTGGAAGCAGATGTATTATTTCCCGCTAACTCTGAGGCTTCAAAGACTGTATGTCTTTGATGTTACTACATCTCACATGAGATGGCATAATGAGCATGAATAGGAAGGTTGAATAATAAGTCATCCATTGGATGCACTCGCATGGAAACATTTCAATAACAACTATTTTGATTTTGAAGTCAAAAGTTGAAATGATAGGTTGTGATTGTCAACAGATGAATTCCAACCTTTTAGTCAATCCGGAAAACAATATTCATCATAGCCAATCATAATTACTCCTTATAATTTGCCTCCATGGATGTGTATGAATGAGGCATGTATGTTCTTGACAGTGGTTGTGTCAAGGCCTACAAAGCCAAAGCATAATATTGATGTATTCTTACAACCATTGGTATCTGAATTGCATCATTTTTGGGAGTTTGGTGTGGAGAAATATGATGTGTCTTTTAAATAAATTTTTTGATCATAGTAGTTTTGATGTGGACTATTAGTGATTTCTCTATGTATGTTATGTTGTTTGGATAGAGCAAAGTTGGGAAATTAACTTTCCCTTATTATGGAAATGATTTTGATGTGTTTTATCTTCCTGAGGGGTAAAAAAATCTTGGTTTGACAACCACAAGAAATTTTTTCCTCCAGATCATCCATTTAGATGAATAAACAAAAATTCATTAAGAATAGGATGGTACGAACAACTCCTCCCCCTTATAAAACTAGGGAAGAGATATTACAGGAGATTCATGAATTAGGATTGCTGAAAGTATATACTTGAAGCTAAAGAAGTTAATAGAAGCATTAGTAAAAACTTCGGTTGTAGAAAAAGAAGTATCTTTTGGGATTTGCTATATTGGAAAACTAATTTGATATGTCATAATCTATATGTGATGCATATTGAAAAAATATCTTTGACAATTTTTTCAACACCATAATGAACATTGAAAGGAGGACAAAAGATAATGCAAAATTATGAGTTGATTTGAAACTTTTTTGTAGAATAATTGAGTTAGATAAAGATCTTTGCACGGGTAAATATCCAAAAGCATGTTACATTTTGGACAACAAGTAAAAGAAAATTTCGTGTGAATAGTTGAAAAGTCTAAAGTTTCCCGATGGTTATGTTTCGAACTTGACAAAGTTTGTGGACATGAGGAAGTACAAATTATTTAGGATGAAAAGTCATAATTGTCTTTATGCAAAGGCTAATTCTAATTGCATTTCGGGAGTTGTTACCGAATAAGGTTTGGCAAGTTATAATAGAATTAAGTTTGCTTTTCAAAAGCTTAACATCATCTAAAATAAAGTTGACTGAAATGGAAAAATTAGAAAAGAAAACTCCAATTGTCTTGTGCAAATTAGAAGGGAATTTCCCTCCCAGCTTCTTTGACTGTATGGAGCATCTACCCGTACATTTAGCACACAAGGCTAAACTTGTTGGTCCAGTTCAATATCGATAGATGAATACGTTTGTGAGGTAATTATAGTTAATATTTAAATAAAACTTATAGCATGCTTTAATTAGTAATTGTAACAACCCTATTTGTAATGTAGGTATTTGCATCACTTGATGAAAAATGTTGAAAACAAGGCTAGAGTTGAAGGTTCGATATGTAATGCTTATTTAGTAGAGGAAGCAAGCACATTTTGTTTACATTATTTTGAGCAGCATGTGCACACAATAGAAAGAAAAGTTCCTCGTAATGATGATGGGGGTGAAATGGGTGATGTTGATGGTAACTTATCCATTTTCACATTACCTAGACCTATATATGGACGGTCAACAAGAAGAATGTTAACGGAAGAAGAAATAGACGCTGCCTATGGTTACATTTTATTGAATTGCTAAGAGGTTGAACCTTTCGGGCATTAAGATTAAGTTAATTTTGACATTGATTATTTGGGCCTTCGAGGTGAGTGGTGTTCACAACTAAAATACATAATAATGCTTTTAGATTATACGAGGAATGATTACGTGAGCTAATACAAAAAAAACAAGATGATATCAATAGAGAAGTTGAAAGCCATTTTCCTTGATGGTTCGAGAAATATGTAAGTTTTGACTTGCAATAATTGAAATGGTTGAATTATCAAATCAAAGTGTTTAAATGAGATTACACTATTTAATATGCTAAAAAAATTTATGTAGGCCTAAGAAAATCCAATAGAGAACAAGTTCATATGTGATCTCGTGAAAGGAGTTTTATAAACTATTAAATTGTATCCAATGTATTTTGTTAATGGATACCAATTTATAGTAGAATATCATGGTCATAGCATGAAAAAATAAATAATAGGGTTTGCATATAGGGAGAATTGATGGATTAATATGGTAAAATTATTGAGATATTTGAAATTAAGTACTCCACATTGCCAGTAAAATAAAGTGTGATATTTAACTGTAAATGGTTTTATCCAACTCCTAATGTTGGAACAAAGGTGTATGGTCGATACAATCTAGTTGAAATAAACCAATGAAGAAGATTCAGACAATTTGAACTTTTTATGTTGGCGATGCAAGTAACTCATGTGAGTTATGTCTCTTTTCCTAGCTTAAGACAAGATAAGTCAGATTGGTTGGCTGTTTGCAAAGTAAAACCTAAAGGTGTTTTGAATTACATAGAAAAGGAGAAAATAAGAGAATTGAAAGTGAAGTATTTCAGGAAGATGTTCATGAACTAAATGCATGTGTAATATATGATGAGAATGAACCTTTGAACAATCCAAGTAATAAATATGTTAAAATTTCATCTAGAGAGAATGAGGAATCTACAGAGGGCAAGAGATCTGAAGAGGAGCCTAACTTTGATTCTAATTCTTTAGAAAAAGAAGAAGATGATGGCTTTGATTTACAATTAAGTGATGATAGCAATTAATTTGTGTAAGTAATAAAATATTATATGAATATATTTATTATTGCATCAATAATATATTGGTATATATTTAATTTATATTGTTTTATTAGTTGAATAATCAATAAAATGTGAATTACAGGTTTAAAATATGCCACAGAAGAGAAAAAAAGGATATGTTGCAGCCAAGGCTCAAGTTATCACCATTTAGAGGAGCCAATGCACGTCCAGGTGAAGCATCACATTCTGCAGATGCTACAGAATCAGGTGTTGTACATCCAGCTAGTGCACTTCTAGATAAGGCAACACCTTCCCCACCTACGGTCCTTGTGGATTCACATTCCCTACTAACGGCTACACCATCCAACACCCCTACTACATTCAGACCATCAGATACTATCGATGCAATATCTAACCCCATATTAGAATCTAAATCTATACCGATAAAGATATCAGGGATAGACACTGCGGATGAATGAGGCGGCCTCCAGCTTAGAGCTAAAGGAGTTGATGGAAGAATTTACATTACAGTTATCAATCATTTGTGACTAAAATTATAAAATTTTGTAATACATGATAACACCGTGGGTTTATACTGGAAGTTATGGGTTTTAATTTGAAAATGATCTAAAATAGCTTATATATTAGGTTGGTTCCATTTGGAATGTGCTCCAGAAGTATCTCATTCAAATTTAAAGAGAAGATAGAAGTTCAGGGTTATATATGGAAGAATATCTCTCAGGGGATAAAGGTTTTTTATTATCAAGAGTTTAAGGTACCAAAAAAAATTCTTTAATCTTTTTTATTTTATCTATTTTTATACATTAATTAGATAAATATTGTATTTTATAAGTACTTATAGTATGTTTTTCTTTTTTATTTTTTCAGAAAGAATTTTTTTGAGATTCAAAATTTGATACCGTCATGTATGATGTATGGGAGAGGCGTGCCCGTGCTTGTTATAAAGACTTTATCAGTAGACATGAATGGTATACGACCTCCTTATATATCTGAAGAAATATGGAGTCGTTGGTAGCAGTATTGGGCAACACCCAAGATAATCTCCATTTCAGAGCTCAATTCTACAAGCAGACGGGGATGACCGAAGGGAGAGAGCCTACTCATACATATTAGATGATTGATGACCCACCATGAGCGTGCAGAGAAATTTGTAAGTATCTAAACTTTACAGTTATATTCTAACTTTTGTACTAATTACTACTAATTAGATTTCAATATAATTTGAAGTATGAAATTTATAATGAAAACATGTGTGTATTATGGAGAATGATAATTTTATAAATGTCTATTGCTATAAGTGATTGTGTTGTTAAGAAATTTTTTCGTTTAACAGGGGGTAAATATCATTAAAAAAGAAAAACTCTACTTAAATTTGTGTAAATTATAGTTCACTTATAACACTTTATTCTAATGTAGGAAAAGTCTATGGGCACGAAGTCTACACTATATTAGCTCTTTTGGCACACCCATAATAAAAAGCATGATGTGACCTTTGTCAACATTCGATGCTGACAACTTAATGTATGCAAAATTTATACTTGATAAATAATATTAGTTAAATTATCACTTATTAATATAAACAATTATATTGATGGGAGCAAATACAAGAAAACGTTGAATGATAGTCTCAAAACTTTAAAAATATTGATGAGTGTTAAACATCATAGTTTGGTGGTAAGGACTATCGTGGAAAGATTTTTAGCTTAGGTTTTTTTACAAACACATGTTATTCGGAATCCTCTACATCCAATATAACTGGATCTAGAAGGCTGTCCGCATCCAATGAGAGAGTTGTTCAGTTTGAGAGCATAGTGAAGATGCTGACAACTCAATTATGACAATCGATGGAGTATATAGCCCAGCTCTGTTATGAGATGGATGAGTTAAAGAGGAGGGGTAGCACCTCATCATAGCAGTCAGATCATCCACCTTCACTAACTACATATCTTAGATTTATAATATTTCAGTACTTAACTGGCTTTTATTTGATGTTTTGCTACTCTTATGTTTTTTTATGAATTCTTTATTTACAATTATTTTCAAGATAATTATTGTTGTACATTGTGGTTTTTATATTATATTATCATTCTGGATAATTTTTATTTCATATTATTAATCAAGATTATATTATTTAGAGAAATTAAATGTAGAAAAATTCAATATATTATCAACTGAAAATTCAGGTGGCAATTTTGTAGTGATGGAGTTTTTAAAATTAACGATGAAGAAAATGGTATCGTAGGTAATTTACTGATGTAATGCTATACTTCGTAGGTAAATTTACCTATGAAATTTGTAATTTTGTTGTTAAATTTCCCGACAGATATTGTAATTCTGTCGAAAAATTTCCCAACGGATAAACAATTTCCTTTCATAAATTTTTTAACAAAAATTGTAATTTTGTCGCTAAATTTCCCAACGGATAAACAATTTTTGTCAATAAATTTTTTGACAGAAATTGTGATTCTATCACTAAATTTCCCAACAGATATTGTAATTCCATTAGCAAATTTTACCTACGATTGTTTCTCCTATGAATCTTTTCATCAGTAATTTTCAGCGCCAAATTTGTTTGCCTATGAAAAATCTGTATTTTTCGTCGGCAATTTCCATCACCAAAACTAATTTTTCTTGTAGTGAATGAGAGTGTTTGGAAGATAGTCTTGGATGAGAAAGTATTCACATGTCATTTAGTGCAATGAATTTAAATGATAGTGATGATGAGACCCCTCTCAATGAGGATAATTTTATACCAAATAAGAACTGGGGGTCAATGTAATTTGAGTAGATGTTTGATTAAATGAAATTTTAGTTTTTCATTTCTCCTCTTCTTTTAATTTCACTTATATTTGATGTATATGTTAAATTTTATATATGTAATAAAAATATAATTGTAAATATTTCTGTTTTCACTTTTAGTTAGTTGTTCTCTAAGCATGAACTTTTGTTATAAATTGTAATACATAAAAAGTCATAGATAATTGTTTTTATTTAATATTTTGATGTAATTATTATTTATTATATAACAAAATTGTACCATTTCTTGTACTTTGTATTATCCTTAAGTTTATATTTGCATGATGAATAAATGATCTTTTTTCATATTTGGGGTTATTATTTATATATGAAATATATGAAAAGCAATATTAACAAAAATAAATAGATTTTTATTATTTCAAAAAATTTTATTATGATTTTTAGAGACAAGGCTAATGTAAAATTATAAATTATATATTACAATATATTAAAAATATTTTGTAGTTTTAAAAAATTTAGATATTATTTTATAAATTTAAAAAATTACCCAAAATGATACTTAGTATTAGCTGATATAATACTGTATCAGTTGAAATATATGTGAGAGTTTGTCTCACATGGAAAGAATATATGACCTTGAACATGCATATAAACCTAGTGAATTACTCCTCCTATCACCAATTGATTTTATGATGAAATCTCATTTGAACTTGTATGTATTCAGCTTATTTGAACTAAATCTTACAAAATTTAACATAGTATCAGAGTAGGTTACTTTTAGATTAGTCGTTACCACTTCGACACGATAGACTGTCACGTGTTAAGCCTTAAATTAGCCCCTATATGAGGTGGACATGTTGCAATATAATTAGGGGCTTATCCCACATGGAAAGAATATATGCCTTAAACATGCATATAAGTCTAATAAGTTACTCCTCCTATTATTAATTGATTTTATCATAAAACTTTTAGGCTTGTATATACTCAACTTATTTTAGCTTAATCTTACAAAATTTAACATTATCTTAACTAAATCAGATATCAATAGAATCTAGTATTCATATCATTGCCCCCCCCAAAAAAAAAAGAGAGAGATAAAAACGAGAAGGGCATCTTTGAAATACTTTAAATATAAATCCACTTCTTGTCTTTTCCAGTTTTGCCTTTACGAGAAATCAGCAAGTAGTAACTAGACATACTAGTTGGAAAAACTTTGAGCTAGACTCTGCATCGTCTGATGTACCTATCGCACATGTAACGGCAGTCGGACAGGACCCATGCACATGACATGTCCGATAAGCTATTGCTTTCTTCTTTGTCTTTTCCATATTAGAAGGTACACAAACAAACACACAAGAAAAACAAACGCACACACAACAAACACACAAGAAAAACATGCGCACACACAACATACGAGTTGGAAAAACTTTTGAGATAGACTCTGCATCGTCTGATGTACCTATTGCAGATGTAAGGGCAGTCGGACATGACTCACGCACATGACATGACTGATGAGCTATTGTTTTCTTCTTTGTCTTTTCCATATTAGAAGGTACACAAACAAACACACCAGAAAAACAAACGCACACACAACAAACACACAAGAAAAACATGCGCACACACAACAATTACACAATGTCGTATATGAATAGTGTTGTTTTCGGTTAGGATTATATTTGAAATAAAGTTAAAGAAACTCCATGAATAACATTAATTATAAATATATTTATGATCACTCTCAAATTTGAAACCTTAATTTAACTAAAATTTTATTTATAAGTTCGATGAAATTCCTTTGCACTTGAAGCTATTTTAGAAGTGTTACAACTTGAATTCCGTTATCCGCAAATTTAAGGTACAAGCTGATACAGAAAAGGTACGCATAGATGATCATGCACTAAGACTCTTCCAAGCACATGCTTTTGCTAGAGTTTGTGAAACATGTCTCTTTCACTCACGAGAAGTTGAAGATGTTGACTCTTGATAGGAGCCGTGTAAAACTCGTCTCCGTAAGTACTCCATGTAATTTGATCCTGGAAATTAATTTCCCAAGTGACTTGTAACTTCTGTTAAATATATGTAATCAAATATTTGGTGAAACATCATCTAATTACTCCACTAAATGAGGATTTATGCACTTTTGAACTCTGAGTTTTAATAAAATATGTAAGAAGGTAAGGATCAATCTGATGCTGTTAGTTTTCTATCCCACATCAGAAGTAGGTAAGATTGGAAGCTTACATTAAGGCTATATAAGGAAGCATATGCTTAAAGTTTTATATATCCTAAAATCTCTTTCCTATAATATTGTATATTAATTCTTGGTTTAGATTGTGAGATCTTCCCTCTTGTAATCTTTGCTTTCTATAGCGGAAAGTTTTATATTCTTACTCGTAGTTTTTTCCCATATTCATTAAGGGGTTTTCCACGTTAAATCTAATGTGTTTCTTTTTTATCTTAATTTCTTTTATTGATGTGTTTGTTCTATTCGAGTGGAGTCCATCTCCTATTAGTGGTATCAGAACCTAAGGGTTGTTCAAGTGTGCTATGTAGCTGTAGCATAGTCTGATCTTCCACATTAGAAATTGAGTTTTTCTTTGGTCTTCTTAGGTTAAGAGTGGTTATATTCTTGAGTTCTTGTTGTCAATTTTTGGGCATTTTTTGCTAGTATTTGAGGTAAGTAAGTGCATGTCTAGGAAAAGCTCTATCTAAGGAGACTGAGTTTTAAGTGGGACCATTTGTGATCCCTTCAGTCTTTCCTAGGAACTTTCTTGGTGTACTATAGTCTTATTACATACTAAGTGGAGGTAATTTGAGGCGGTTTTAAAGTGGGAGAGTGGGGGTCAATTCTTGTAATAGAAGTAATGTCGAACAAATTTGATATTATAAAGTTTGACGGGACAAAGTTCTCATTATGGAAATTGAAGATGAAGGCAGTATTAATAAAAGATAACTGCTTAGAGGCCATCAATGCTAAGTCGGTGGATTTCACAAATGATGTCAAATGGAAACAAATAGATGCCTTGGCCATGTTAGATTTACATCTTGGTCTATCGGATGATATCTTGCAAGGTGTAAAGGAAAAGAAACAGTCAAGGAGATATGAGATCATCTCACAAAATTTTATAAAGCTAAGTCTTTTCACAATAAAATTTTATTGAAGAGACTTTACACATTCCGAATATCTGAATCTACTTTCGTAACATAGCATATCAATACTCTAACCTCACTATGCTCTCCACTTTCAAAGTTGGGACATAATGTAAATCCAACTGAACGTGTGGAGACTCTACTTTAAAGTCTTCCAAATTCATATGACCACTCATCATTAATTTAACCAATAATATCCTCACTGATACTTTGGTATTTGATGATGTTGTTGCTTCGATTCTTGAAGAAGAAAGAAGACGTATCAATAAGGAAGAAAGGTTGACAAGTTTGCATCAAGCAAAAGCCTTATTGATGACAAGAGGATGATCAATAGAGCATAATTCCACTATGAGTCACAAACAAAGAAGATCAAAGTCTAGAAGTAAGAAAAATCTCAAGTTGTATAACGGTGGCAAGAGAGGACACTTTAAAAGTGAATGTTGATTTAGGAAGAATGGAGACAAGGCCTCTAAAGCATCAACTTCTTAGGGATGTGTTGCTAATGGAGAAATCTTATATAATGAAGTAACAATAGTATTCAAGGATAGAGTAGAGCTCGCTGATGCTTAGATAATGAATTCATGAGCAACGTGGCATATGACTCCTTGTAGAGATTGGTTTCACATTTATATATCTATCTTTACAAGATCTATATAATGGGAAATGACCATGCCTTGGAGATTTTTGGGATTGGCACTATCAAGTTGAAGATGTATGATTATATAGTTCACACTATTCAAAATGTGCAACATGTGAAGGGTTTGAAGAAGAATTTATTTTGTTTAGGATAATTGGATGAAATTAGGTGTAAAACCTCCATTCGAAATGGATTCATGAAGGTGACCAAAGGAGTGCTTATAGTCATGAAGACAAAAAGGATAGTTGCAAACTTATACAAGCTTATGAGAGAGATGTATATAGAAGTAAATGAATTGGTTGCATCGACTAGTTCTGCAAAAAATGTAACAAAATTGTGGCACTGCAAACTTAACCACATGTCAGAACAAAGATTGAAGATTCTTGCTGAGCAGAAACTACTTCCTGGTCTCACAAAGGTATCATTAACCTTCTGTGAGCGCTACATTATAAGTAAGCAACATAGAATAAAATTTAATGCATCAAATTCTATAAGTAAAGATATTCTAGAATTGATTCACTCTGATGTATGGCAAGCACTAGTTATATCTCTGGGTGGACCAAGGAACTTTGTGACCTTTCTTGATGATTACTTCAGAAGTTGTTGGGTGTATCTTATCAAGAGAAAGGGATATGTATTTCCAACCTTCTCAATATTTAAAGCATAAATTGAGTTAGAGACGGGGAAGAAAATCAAGTACCTCAAGACTTATAATGGTGGAGAATATACTGGTGATGAGGTCATTGATTTTTATAATTGAGAAGGCATTAAACGTCATTTCACGGTGCCTTACACTCCTTAACAAAATAGAGTGGCAGAGCGAATGAACAGAACTCTAATTGAAAGAACTAGAGCCATGTTAAGAACTGCAAGTATAACAAAGTCTTTCTGGGCAGAAGCAGTGAAGACTACCTGCTATGTGATTAATCGATCGCCAACAAGATCGATTGATCTAAAGATACCGATTGACATGTGGACTGGTAAACCAACAAATTATTCTCAGTTACACACATTTAGAAGTCATGTTTTTGTGTTGTATAATACCAAAGATATCACAAAACTAGATCCAAAATCCAGAACATGTAGATTTATGAGGTCTAATGATGGAATCAAGGGGTGTTGACTATGAGATCCCACTTCCCACAAACTTGTCATTAGCAGAGATGTCATATTTACAGAAGATAAACTACAAGAGAAAGATCAAAATAACACGTGTTAAGAAACTTCTGAAGTTGTAACGATTCAAGAGGAAAGGAACACTGAACAAAAAGATTATACTGAAGCTATATCAGATTATGAGTAGTATTGACTAGTTGAATATGAAAATATAGAAGTTCGACAGTCAACCTGTGAAAGGAGAATCCCAACTTGACAGTCTGATTATATTATAGAGGGCAATGTTGCATACTATCTCCTAACAGAGGATATAGAACCATCAACATTCTCAGAAGCAACAAATAGCTCAGATGCATCACTTTGGTTGGCAGCAATAATGTAGAAAGAAATATAAGCTCTTCATAAGAATAAGGCATGAAAGCTTGTGCCACTACCACAAGGGAGAAAGCCCATTGACAACAAATGGGTGTACAAGATCAAACGTGATAGTAATGATTAGGTGGAGCGATATCGTGCAAGGTTGGTGATAAAAAGATACGCTCAGAAATAAGGTATTGACTTTACATAAATTTTTTCACCTGTAGTTTGTCTTAATACAATTCAGATTATACTATCTATGTGTGCTACATTTTATCTATATTTAGAGCAGTTAGATGTAAAGACTGCGTTTCTTCATGGAGATCTTGAAGAAGAAATCATCTTCGTATAATTTAAAACAAGCGCCAATATGTTAGTATAAAAGATTTGATTTCTTTATAATGAGTCGTGGATTCAATAGATTTAATAGAGACCTTTATGCATATTTCAAGAGGTTTGGTAATAATGATTTTATTGTATTATTATTATATATTGACGACATGTTAGTTACAAGCCCTAACAAAGATCATGTTTAAGATTTGAAGGCTCATTTAGCTGGGGAGTTTGAAATGAAGGATTTAGGAATAGCAAATAAGATTCCAGGGCTACAAATTTACCAAGACAGAAAATAACAGGAAGATTTGGCTTTCTCAGAAGAATTACTTAAAGAAAATCTTGCAACGCTTTAATATGCAAGATTGTAAGTCAAACTCTAACCCTCTTCTTATTAATTTTAAGTTATCCTCAAGTAAAAACCCTAACAGTGAACCAGAGAGGAAGGAGATGTCTCAAGTTCCATATGCATCAGTTGTGGGAAGTTTAATATTCAGTATGATTTGCACAAGATCAAACATTGCACATGCAGTAGGAGAGGTTAGTCGTTACATGGAAAATCTTGGTCAAGAACATTGGTGGGTTGTAAAGAGAATCCGAAGATATATTAAAGGGACCTCAATGTTGCTCTATATTATGAAGGATCTAAATTTTTTTGTCAAAGGATATGTTGATTTTGATTTTGCAGGCAATCTTGATAAAAGAAAATCCACTGTAGGCTATGTGTTTATTACAAAAGAAGCTGAGTATATGGCAACTTCATAAGCTTGTAAGGAATCAATTTGGATAAAAAGAGTTTTGGAGGAGCTTGGGTATCGACAAGAGAAAATCCCTCTATATTGTGATAATCAGAGTGCTTTGAGTATTGCAAAGAATCTAGTTTTTCATTCCATAACGAAACATATAAGAGTTCAATATCATTTTGTTCGTGAGGTGGTGAAGATGGAAGTGTGGACATGCAAAAAGTCGACACAAAAAAAACCTAATAGATGTACTAACAAAGTCAATCAACACGGATAAATTCATATGGTGTAGATTCTTGTACGGCTTGGCAAAAACGTAGACAACAAAGAAATGACAAAATAGAAATAACAATATGGCTCAATCAAATCTCCAAATGGGAGATTGTTGGTTTTCTATCTCACATTGGAAGTGGGTAAGACTAGAAGCCTTCATTAAGGCTTCTAGTCTTTGTTTTCTTTGTCTTGCAATCTTTGTTTTCTATAGTAGAAAGTTTTCTATTCTTGCCAGTAGTTTTTCCCATATTTGGTAAGAGTTTTCACGTCAAATCTTTCGTGTCCCTTTTTTTTTTATCTCAATTTCTTTTATTGATATGTTTGTTCTATTAAGGTGGAGTCCATCTCCTATTAGATATTTGATAATGAGGTTTTCTAGAAACTTTTTATTCCAAAACAATTGGGCTTCTACTGATTTTGTCAAAATATTGACAATTAATATTTAGTTAAAATATTTTGATGCAACATATTTCTATTGACTAAATATTTTATTTTATATTAATTTCTAAATTTTATTGTTTCTGAATGAAATTACATCTTCACTTCATATTGATTTGAGGAAAGTATATATTATAAATTAAACTATATTCGATTGAAGCGTTTTTTTTATTAGTGCTGTAATTAAAAAACTATTTGATAACCATTTTAAAAATATATAGCATAAGTCTAAGACAAGCATGTCTTGAAGAGAATATTTAGTTTTACTTAATCGAAAGTTATGCATGATATCATTAAATAAACTATACATTTTTAAATTTTCTTAGATTTTATTTTTATTTCATTCTCTAAGATTTTTAGAATTTTTAATTAAATTTTCAATATTTTAAAAATCAGATATCTGAATTAAAAAAATTGTCTCCATTAGTATTTTATTAACGTGAATAACAAAGTTAAGTTAATATAAAGGGTAGCATTTAGAGGAGCATCAAGATATCTCATTTTTCACGTAATTTTTTAATATTACATAAGTGATTATTACATTTTAAAGTACATAATCACTATTGTGTTTTCTTTAGTAGACTAAAAATTATATTTGTAACTCCTGTAAATATCAGATTTTAAGTTATTATGTTATTTATATTAGTAAAATATAAACAAAAATAACTTTTTGAATTGAGTTATTTAATTTTTAAAAGTTTAGACATTTAATTAAAATATTAAAATGTTAAATACTAAAGTAAAAAATTTTAAAAATTAACTTTTTAATCCGTTATTTCTATTAAGTACTTTTTAATTCTTTATCTTTATTATTCTACAAATTTTAATTCGTTACGTTTGCGTGGATCGATTTAGCTATACATGGATGAAAGTACCAAACAATGACCTTGTCGTATCGATTAGATTTGCTTTCGATGACAATAAAAATGCCATATATATACATCCAAGAAAATTTACCATTCAAAATTAAGTCGGCACAAACGATCCGATCATTAGTAGTCATTCAATCAATCATTCAAGACACAAAATAACGGGAGCAGATCTTCTGTACCATTTATGCTGTGCCCCCTGTGCCACAAATGATCTCAGCCATCCATTAGACTCTAGTCGATGGCTGAGATCATTCGTGGCACATGGGGCACAGCATATGTGGTACAGAAGATCTTAAGCCCAAAATAACACTTCTTTAAGAAATGAAAAATGATTCTTTTATATTTCTCAAAATAAAAAGCTTCTTTTATAATTTACAAAAGTTTCTATTGTCAACAAACAGTCGTAGCTTGGAATTTAAGTGTCTATTTGATTCAGTTTTTGGAGGGTGGCTAAGCACTTTTTTCTACCACAAAAGTTGTTGGGATTTAAGTGTCTGTTTGGTTCAGCTTTTAGAGGGTAACTAAACACCTTTTTTTTTACAGCAAAAGCTGTTTTAAAGAAAACTGAGTGTTTTTTTATAGAAATAATTTTTTTGGAAGCTAAAATACATCTTTTTGAGAAGCTATTTGACTTTGTTATATGTTTTAATATTTAATTTTGATATTAGTTTTACTTATATTATAATCCATACAAAAGATTTGGTTAGATATATTTTTATTTATGTTTTATATGATTTAAAATATATAATAATTAATATATTGTGCTTTGCATCTTGTTTAATATATTTTAAATAATATTTATATGCATAAATAATTTTTATTACAAAATAAAATATAGTTAAAATTAAAAGTACATTTTATTTTTATGTTGTTAAACAGTCTATTATATGAATTTCTTTTTAAAAAGCTATTTTTTAAATGACAGTCAAACAGTTAACTGACTTCTTAGAAAAACTCTTTTTATAAAAATTCTACTAACAAAAACTCTACTAATATAAGCTCATTTAAACAGGCACTAAGACAGATCGCTGCAATAATTTACTTGACTGTTATGGATTTAACGAAAAATTTGCTGACTCGGGTTACTTAGTTGAATCATATAATAATGGATAGACACAATAACAAAGGCCAGTTAGTATTCTAATGTTTGACAAAGTGCACACATAGTATTCTAATTCATTTGTCTCTACTTATAAGAACTTGTTTCACGTGGCTAACTGAACTCAGTTGAATCATATAATAATGGATAGATACAGTAACAAAGGCCAGTTAGTATTCTAATGTTTGACAAAGTGCATACATAGTATTCTAATTCATTTGTCTCTACTTTTAAGAACTTGTTTCACGTGTCTAACTGGCCTCTTTTATTGGACTGGGATTTTCTATCTAATTTTATTGTGTATCCATTATATAATTCAAACAAGTAACTTGAGCGACAAGTAGGACCGACGTGATTGATTTCAACTCTTTATTTAAGGCTCTCTTTTATAGGAGATCTTGAGTTCGAGTCATCAAAAAATGAGAGGAGAGAGAAATTTTCCTTGTAGATAATCTTCTAGCTCTTTAGGTACGCTCCTTGATCAGATCAATTACGGACATCTCGCTCCTAGTGGCAGTGTGGGAGTTGGAACTACTAGAGAACCCTAAGCTACTGGGAACTTGATACTGAGTAGGGTCAGTGATCAATCAACAACTGACTAATTAGTATGTGACGACTTCTTATGCACAGAAATGTACAGACTACGTAGAAATCTGAGGAATCTTGAGGTTTCAGATTTACCTCCTCTAGGACTCTTGGAATGGGGTCTTAGGAGCTTATGATTAGTCCAGCAAAAGCTGAGTTACCTAACGTATATAAAAATAAAAAGGTAACTCGAGTAAGCAAATTCACATTAAGCACATTCAACACACAGAGTATTCTAATTCATTTGTTTCTACTTATATGTGTTAGAGTATTTTGTATTGACTACACAGGAAAATGCTAAAAGGCTTATAAGTAGTAAGCGTTAACTGTTCAAATAATTAGTTCTAATCATTTTGACAATTGTTGATCCAAGCCTAATTCTGATATAGTATTAGAGCTGATGGTTGTCCGTTTAAATGTCTAGTTCCAATGGCTAGGTCCTGTTATTATTGTGTTTATTTTAAGTGATAATTAGATATCTAGTCCCAGACTCCCAATTACATTAGAAGGAAAGTATTAGAGTATCCCAGATTAACTAAACATAAAAATGTTAAAGGATTTATAAGTAGTAAGGATCAACTATTATCGAAACGACTATATATAATAATAAGAATTTATGAACTTCGTTTTACGTGTCTAACTGGCACGACATAATATGTATATTTTTCCTCTCCATGATATCGTTGTCAAGTAATACGAAGGTGGAATATGTTAAACTTTATGCATGTCGTGGAATCGACCTTACCCACTGTCCCTAGTATCTATGGCTGCGCGGAACACAAGTTGCTTAGGCCGTCCCAAATTGTCTAGAAATTCAGCATTTTACGCTGTTCTATTTAGCTCTATATATGCTGCATCAATGGACACTCCTATAAGCTCCAACAATCTCTATAGCTAAATATCTCTCATTTATTCCTGTACCAATACTTACTAGTTGCAGTAAAATGGTTCGTCAGCTGCTCCAACCCATTGAGGAGAAAGCAATCACATCCAATGATCTTGGAAATGGCTTTCCTCTAAATTGCATGGATGATGCCCTGAATGGAGAGGATGATGAGATTCCCATCGTAGACTACTCCATGCTGATTAACTTTGACAATCCTGCTCAACGTTCCAGTGCCATTGAAAATCTGAGCAAAGCTTGCCTGAACTATGGCTTCTTTATCGTACTCTCTCTAACCAAAGATGTCGATTTGGTCGTTTTATACAACATGCTTGATCTCGAACATGTTTTTATCATTAATTTAGGTTGATACATCTGCTTCTACAGGTAAAAAATCATGGGATTGCGGACACGTTGATTACACGTGTATATGAGGGACTCCTTGCTTTTTTTGAATTGGCGGAGGAAGAGAAAAGACAATATGAGACCAACAGTTCGAATGATAGGATCAGATGGGGCAAAGGTGACATCAATCACGTAAGCAGGGAGTTTCTTAAGATTGCAGCTCATCCACAGTTTCATTGCCCAACCAAACCCCTTGGCTTAGGGTACATTACAGATTTCTAACAAGTTTTATATTAATACATAGTGCACTAGTAACTGGAGTCGACTACCGAATTAAAATCCTTTTCTGAAACAGGGAAGTTTTACAAGAGTACAGCCAAAACTTGCGAGAGGTGGGGTTGGAATTACTTAGAGGGATTGAAAAATCATTAGGGCTTGAAGATTTATATATTGAAAAGACAATGAAGCTTGAGACAGGTTATAATTTCTTCACCGCCAACGACTACCCGCAGCGTCTACATTCTCAAAAGAGAATCGGTCAGTTCCCTCACTGTGATCCAAGTCTCCTCATTCTTCTTATACAAAATGTGGGAGGGGGTCTCCAATTGGAGCACAGGGGAAAGTGGCTTAACGCAAACATTGAGCCTAATTGGATCATTGTTAACGTTGCAGACCATCTTGAGGTATGTATTGCGGTCTGGTCATTAATTACGTCTTGTTATTCAATGCGTGTGTACACTAACCATTTTGTGCCCATGGCAGATACTTACAAACGGTAAATACAGGAGTGCTCTACACCGCGTAGTGGTGAACAATGAAAAGAGAAGGGTGACCCTTCCAATGTTTCTGGGACCATCATTGGACGCACTAGTATGCCCTTCACCACAATTCGTTGACGAGAACCACCCTCCCAGGTATGTTGGCATTACGTATGAGGATTATCTGGAAGCTAATCAACACCACATTATTGAGGGCAAGTCATGCATGCAGCAGATTCGGCTTTGACTACACCATGCCTAAGCATGCTCTTATGCAACAAATCCTTACTAATGCTTGGATAAGCTGAACTTTATGCTTCTAGTCTACCCATTCTGGGTTGTGATGAACCATAAGTCCAAATTTGGTAATTTTCAGTTCTATATTGTTGATTTTGCTTTGTGTTTGGTCCAGTAATAAGGCACCAGCTTTCTAAGCTGCTCTTGGGTTGTAGTACTTCTAACGTATTTCCATTCTAGTTTGAACGTATTTTTGGTTCCAGTTATATTTCTTGTTTTTATATTCAATAAATAATATTCGGTTGAGTTTCTCATTTTTATTGTCTTCTTTGTTTCTTTTTTCATAACATCAGAATTATAATAATTGGTTTTATATTTTTTCTTTTGTCATAATT
>JAOQMP010000002.1:8051846-8065650 GCA_027563575.1 Erythroxylum pedicellare
AAGATGAAGAAGTCATGAAGAAGAAGAATAAGACAAAGTTAAAACAATTAGTTTGGTCTTTCAAGTTAAAAAGGAACATGGGTTTAAAACTTAGATACTTGTCCAATTTCTGTGACTTTAACTAATTTCTCCCTTAACTAGTTCAATCATTTGTAATTTTTTTGCTACAATTGTCTCCAAATTTTCAAAGTCATTTTCTCACAAATTCTAAAATTATCTCCAAAATTCCTTTAAAATCATTTAACTCATTTCTATTTTCATTTATCAATTTACTCGCCAAACGGCATTTTTCCTAGTCTAAAAATATTCAACATTTTCAGAATTTATTCCTAAAATCACTAAACACATTTTCCAATTAAATTTTTAGTACACGTAAATCACAATTCTCAATAAAATCACCTTTCACATATAAGTCAATTATACCCAGAATGTCAATGAATGCATATACAGTCATTTTAATGTGAGTAAAAATTCAAATTCACGTGCATGTATGCTAATAATATGCATGAGCATGAAAATGTAGTTTTTTTAATCTCTCATTAATCTCACATATACCATATTTTTTGGTTCTAATTCTTAATATGGGAACGGGATGTTATACTAAACCTGAGATTAGTTATTATGTATGTTATTTTTTAACCAAATAAAGGAATAACTATTCATTAAGAATGCACTAGTAATAGAATAACTACTCCTCTAAACCAAACATGTCATAATAGTGATTAGCTAATTATCTCCACTTAAATTCAAATTAAAGGTGAGAATGACAAAATACTATTTAAGTTGTAAAATCCAAACTACATCATTGGAATGTACATGTGACAACTAACAAAGCATTACTACGTATGTGCCAGTCAACTGATCTGTCAGATGTTTTTTCATTCTTATCAAATGCCATTCAGTAAAACACAAATGGGATTTACATAAACACAGAAGAAACATGAGAACAGAAAAAATGAAAGATGGACAAACAGTAACACATTCACAGACCATTAGATCAAAATCTCTAACACAACTAGGGAACAGTAACACATTCCCATACATGCTCGGTTCACTGCTCCTATGCTCACTAGCACTACTCTCTGTCTTTTATAGTACTCAAATCTGTGTATCTCATAACTTCTTTTGCTCTCCCGTTACGTCTTTCTTTCAATTTTTTGTTTAATGAGGTCAATATATCTTTTTCTTGAAATTCATGGCCAATTATGCCAATCCATTGAATTTGATAGAACAGAGAAAGCATTGAACTTACATGAGGTAATTCATCTAAAGTACAAAATGAAATTGTGGAGATTATTGTCAAAATGCCAAGGTATTAATTTCAGTCAAAGAAAAAGTATTTCTTCACTGTAATATGCTATTGATACCTCAGATTTATCAATACCTAATGTGCGAGCAAGTCCTGGAAGAGATGCTTCAAAAATCCATAATCAGGTTGCTAATAAAATGTAAGTGAATGGAAATAATAAATGTAAGAAGCAAACTCCACTGGATGACTTTTGCACAGAACCTGCCAAGGAATTATGTGAAAAAATTGTAACTTAGCTTTTTAATAATACTTTTAAAACCAGAATCAAACCTTAATAAACTTAACTTTTAATTAATACTTGAAGGACTAGAATCAAACCTTGATTAACTTAGCTTTTGGTTATACTTGTAGGAATTAGAATTAAAACTCAATTCGAGTGGATAATTTCTTCTCTCAAAAATTTTCATACTTCTGTTTCTTCGTGGCATATTTTAAGCCCTGCCAAGGAAGGTTAAATGGAGAGATTTAGTCAGTTCAAGACACAAAACCCGAACACCACAAAACCGAACAACATTTCATTCCAATAACTTGACAATTGCACTAATCTACAAATATGGGGAAAACAATTTAGACTAAGAAGGTTACTAAATGACGAGGTCCACCAAAAATGTACTTTAGGTAAGACATACCTTCCCCTAAGAAAATATAATAGAACATAACCAAGTGACTCCAGATCATTACGACAACTTTGCTCTAGAGAAAATGAAAGGAATAAAGTCATATGGAAGCTCATAGGAAAAGAAAGAAACATGATTACGTGAATAAACATGAATTCCTACCTTGATTTTCAGTAATAGTATAATTTAGCTTACCAATTCCCAGATGAGGATTGCAACTGGCATAATGTGCAGTTCCAGTAAGTTCTTGTTCTCCCTGATAAGAATAAAGAAGAAGAATGGGTTACATCAAAGCCCACTTCATCACCTTCCCTCTTTTTATCTTCGTCAATTTTAAGTAAAATAAAATCGATTTTTCTGCGATAAGCCACAACTAAATATACAAGAAAATGATGAATAGGAACATAACAAAAAAAGCAAATAATTACTTATATGGAATATGTCAATTTGTAGTGGAACCGTGATACGTTTTGCAAGCTAAAAATCAATTACGTAAACCTAAAATAAATCTAATAAGCCCAATAGTATAACCCAATACAAATTCTATTGACATACCAAGAAGATGCAACAAATCACCATTACCTTATTTGCTTTCCGACTATGATCTTTTGTTATAATATTTACGCCTTCTCTCACACAGACGTCATAGCTCCTTATACAGGGGCGATTAGATACACACAGAGAGAGAGAAAAGAGAAGAGAAGATTATGCAATCATTCATTCCTTACTTGTCCTTCATGTTCTGTTACAACGTATATATCTACGCTACCTAGAACATTCCAGACTATATCACGTGAGTGTGATGAGTGACCGTTGCTTCAAAGGCAACGTTTAGCTTATTTAAACTTATCTCCTACAACACCGTCTCCCTCATCTTCTATCAATCGTTCATGCATTCATGTTTTTTGTCACATCCCCTCCGTCTTCAAGAACCACCTTGTCCATCAAATTAACATTTGGATACCTCTTCTGTAATTCATAGAACATCTCCCATGTCGCGTCTTCTCTTGCTCCTCCTTGCCATTGTACAAGTGTCTGCATGACAGCCCGATTATGCTTCTTAACCATCCTTCGTCCCCAAATGGCTACTGGGATCCTTTCCACATCTTTCACTGTAGCGGGTAACTGACTAGATATGGGCGTGCCTTCCGAAACAGAACTACGCAGTTGAGACATATGGAAAGTTGGATGAATGGATACTCCCTCCGAAAATCCCAGTGTATATGCTACCTTGTTCACCTTTTTTATGATAGGGAAGGGTCCATAGTGCAGAGGAGCTAGTTTCTGGCTAACCTGTCGTTGAACTAAGTATTGTCTGTAGGGTTGGAACTTCACAAATACCCACTGTCCTTCTTCAAATTCCCTGTCCGAACGTTTCTTATCAGCCTGTAACTTCATCCTCTGCTTTGCTCTGTTTAGGTGAAATTTAACAATCTGTAACGTTGCCTCCCTCTCCTGGAACATTTGATCCATTCCAGCATCCTTGGAATCTCCGGCCATATATGGTACGAACAAAGGTGGTGGATACCCGTAAAGGACCTCAAAAGGGGTCGTGTCTATGGCTAAATGGTACGAAGTGTTATATCACCATTCAGCCATGGTTAGCCACCTCGTCCATTTCTGGGGTGCATCACAGCAAAAGCACCTCATATATGTTTCAAGTGTTTTATTCACTGCCTCGGACTGCCCATCAGTCTGCGGGTGATGCGCTGTTGAAGGGTGTAACATTACATTCTATAACCGGAACATCTCCCACCAGAATTTACTTAAAAACAGATCCCTATATGTAATAATTCTCTCAGGCATTCCATACAGTTTAAATACGTAATCCATGAAGACCTGCGCCACCTCCAGAGTTGTGTAGGGATGTTTGATTGCCACAAAATGTGCGTATTTACTGAACCTATCCACAACTAAAAAGATCGATGACTTCCCGTAAGAAGGTGGCAACACTTCCTTCTTGTGACTTCCTTCCAACACCCCTCCGGTACCTGTAAGGGCTGTAATAGCCCTAGAGAAGCTGCATAATCATATTTATTCCGTTGGTAGACCGTGCAACTCTTGATATGGTTTCTTACATCCTTCGCCAAATGCTTCCAATGGAAAAAACTCTGAACTCGTTTAATAGTTGCTGTCACTCCCGAATGCCCCCTTCTGGACTGTCATGCGCCAATTTTATTATTTTCTCCCGCAGACCTTTGTCACTGCTCACTACAATTCTACCCTTCCACCTTAACATCCCTTGTTTCCATTCGTAATTTCCTATAGGAGTCTCGGCAGTTTCCAGTCTCTTGATGAGATCCTTGATTGTCTTATCCTTCTCCCAGCCTTCTCGAATTTCATCCAACATGGTTGCTTGGATTTGTGATGCAACCATTGTAAGTAGTTGAAAGATGGAGACTAGCGATAGTGCATCTGCAGCCAAATCTCCTTTCCACTTTTGTAGGTGACCTCAAAATCGTACCCAATCAGATTTGGTAACCAGTTTTGTTGGAAGGGTGTAGAAATCCTTTGCTCCAAAAGGTATTTCAAGCTTCGATGATCAGTTTGTATGCGGAAGGACCTGCCACTCAAATAATGGTGCCACTGTTTTACTGCTTTGATTATGGCCAAGAATTCTTTTTCATACGTCGACAGTCCATGGTGTTTAGGAGCCAGTGCCTTGCTCATATACGCTAGGGGTCGACTTTCCTACTGCAAGATAGCTCCAATTCCTATGTCACAAGCATCGGCCTCAATCACAAATATTTTAGAGAAGTCAAGTAATGCCAGTACCGGAGCTATTGCCAACCTTTCCTTTAATTGTTCGAACACCACTTGTTGTTCCTCCTTCCATTCCCAACTCCTAGCTTCCTGTTTCTTTAACATAGCATTGAGAGGTTTCACCAATACCCCATAATGTTTAATGAATCTTCTGTAATAGCCTGTCAGTCTTAGGAAACCTCAAAGCTCCTTCAACGTACGAGGTTAAGGCCACTGTTGAATCGTCTCTATCTTCTTAGTGTCCGTAGCTACACCTTTCTTAGAGATGGAATGCCCTAAGTAATCGACCTGTCTCGCCCCAAACGTACATTTACTGCCCCTCACAAATAATTGATGTTGTTGCAACACCTCCAAAACCAACCGAAGGTGCTTCAGATGTTGCTGGAAGTCGGAGCTGTAGACAAGCAGATCATCAAAAAAGACAAGCAGATCATCCATAACTCTTCTTGAGCACACAGCAGCAGCTTGATTATAGATTAATAAGACCGGTGGAGTCGGATGGTGTTAGGGTTCTCACTTACAAAAAAGGAGCTCTCGCATCAGAAAGAAGAGTAGCAACTCAGCTAGCAAAAAGATTCGTATAATTATAAACATTACACAAAGACAATAAGGAAGAAGTGCCTTTAGGGTGTGTTTAGGAGCAGAGAAAATGAAGGAAAAGAAAGAATTAGGGATTGAAAGTGTTTAAACGATATCGTTTTGATATATCAATCCTAATTCTTTTCTATTATATTCCAGTATAGACAAGTGTAGCGTTATATTTGTAATCGATCTCTTTCTTGCCCCAACCATGAAATAAGAAAGAAAATTACATAATGAAGAAAGTGTCTATTAATTTATTCATTTTTTTAAACATCGAACCGATTCAACTTGTTTTGTACTGCAGCACCTTAGTGGGCTAACATCGGAATCACAGGGAAATTGGAGATGGTGGTGATCTGGCCTCGGTTGTTGTGGCCTCATCGACTTTGTGTGGGTCGTCGTCAGCCTGGAGATGGTGCCTTGCCCTACTAAGTTCTGTCGTTTATGTTTTTTTATGGCTCCACTTGAAAAAGTACGTATATAATGTGATGTCAATTTTTTTCCTCTTACATAATATAATATATTATTTTTTAGTGAATAAATATTAGAATTATATTAACAATTTCAAATGTTACATAAATAAAACTTTATTGCAATATTTTTAATTTTATTATCTTTTTATAAGCAGTAATAAATTATTTTTTTGATACTTTTTAATATTATTAAAGGCAACACTTTAAAAATTATTGCATTAATTATTATATTATATTTATTTTTAGCAATACATTTTTAAAGTCGTTGCCTAAAACACTTTATACCATGTTTAATGCATTAGAAAAGGATGGTACCCACACTGCAATAAATGCTTTGATAATCAAAGTTCTGAATGCATTTTGTTGTTGCCCGCACCACCAGAGGGCATCTTTGAAACTTCATAAAATAATGAATCATTCATATGAGAATTCTTAGCATCAATCTGATTTCTAAATTAAAATCATTCATTTAAATTAAAGCCATTTATCAAATAAAATCAATTCACCCATAAAGTAAAACATTTTGTCATTCATAAGAGAAGTTGTCAAAGCACCATAATAATAAAATGATCCGATACATATTTGCAACACTTGCACCTTAGATTGACAAAGAAGTATGGAAGATGACATTTAAAACAAGACAAATTACTCAAAGGAAATCATAGGAAAAGATGTGCAAGTCCAGTTATTGATAACTTCTCCCTTGGCTACAAGATGAATAAACCAGTCATCATCTTCTTCTTTGTTACCAATTGCTTAAATAGTGAGTAAAGCCATATGTTGGGTTGGTGGGTTATTTCCATTTTTGTTTTTTTTTCGGCTATCCAAAACCTGTAAGAATATAAGGCAATATGTGAACTGAAGATACATAAGTCTTAGAATTCTTAATATGCCAAGTTGATTCTTTTTCTTTGACCTAGCTTCTTCTGTGACTCTTAAGCGATCCTTCTTTATTGGCTAAAATCCCAACCTAAAGCATACTCCATTGAGTAATTCAACAAATTGGTTAATAATGGACTGACTTTTGAGCTTATAGCTCATAGTAGATGCCAACTCCTTGATCACCATTTTGTTGCGAATGGCAGGCTTAGCTGTATCAGTTTTGCTCCTTAAACTTGATTTTTTCCTTGGCCATCCATTTCATTGTATGACGATTTCTATTCAATAACTCAGGGCCATGTTTTTTTTGTAGTCTTAAGAGTTGCTCATGTTGTATCTCAATCAACCTTTTCTTTTCATTCTTTGCATCTTCATCCAACTAAGTAATTCTAACTCCCAGATTAAGAAAATCTAGATGACAATCTATCAATCCATTCGACTTAGGTATACATTAATAATGTGAGTGCTGATAGTCAAGCTTCAAATGAGCCATTTATTATGCTAGTGGATTAGTTACAATAGATAGGAGTAAAAGGGTTAAGGAGGTTTTGAATGGACTAATTCAAGATATGCATATTGACCAACCTTCAAAGGGCAATTCAAGAACTAATTAAGAGGTTTATTGGTAACTTATAGGAAGATCTATCATTAGTTAATTTGATTCAAGCTAAGGTTGGAAACGATGTGCACTAACCCATATAACTTTGTGAAAATTTAAGTTGCAAGTCACAACCTCCAATACGGGTCTGATTGAGCCCATATCTACTTGCATGAATTTACATGAAGATTCAAAGCCTCTGTTTCATAACCTCTCAGCCACAAGCATGTCCAAGACTAAGTTCACAGGCATTAAAATATTCGTAATCGATATGAACCAGCTCGCCACCGTGCCCTAAGCAATACTCGTTGGAAACTCTAATTTTTTATTTCCTATACTTTTTAGTTTTAGTAGTTTTTGATATCTTTATTCATTTAGAATTATGAGTACTTCTTTTTGGGTTCTTTATTAAACTTTTAACTTATCAAATAATTCTTTTTTTACGCCGTTCAAAATGTATTTAATTTTTAATTTTTTGTAACCAACAAATCAATTCTTTTCGTATATTTTATTTAAGTTTGGCTCAAACTTGTACGTATATTTTTTAGAGTTTTAAATTTAGGTGAGTTTTAGAATTTGACTTTAAAGCTGGTATAGTTATCCTTTCATCTTTGTTTAATTATCATTTTACATTCTTTTGTTTAAAAAAATGTGTTTCATGTGATTTCTTTTATTTTATTGCACCATATTCTTATTTTTAAAGTTCAACAAATAGTTAAATTTCCGTCATCATCTTGTTTTCAGGATTTGTCTATATTTCTTATTTTAGGGATTTTTCTTGTTCAATCCTTGTTCCGATAAATTGAATACTAAAAGATTATTACTTTATGTTCTAAACTCAAGTTATACGTTCCAATATCCACAGAGATGGCATAAGAACTTCATTTTTCCGTCGTTTTACGTTGGCTTTTGTCTCCCGGAACAATCCATATCAAATTGGGTGAACGAGCACTTCATGTTTGCTTTCATACTAATCTAAGATGCCTGATGCACCGACCCTTGCTGGTAGTGATAACTAATTCAAGAGATAAGATGTTGTCAAGCATCAACAGTTAAAGATGGTTTTGTACATAACTTGTACAAACTTTTTAATTCTTTGTAAAAGTTCCTAATTTACCCAAAAAAAAAAAACAGTAAAAGATGGTTTTGTTTTACTATATCCAGAACAGGGGGCTCTGCTGGAGATGTTAGCAATGCAGGATGAAACAAGAAAAGTTACAACTGATGTCCTTTGTTGCATAAAGTCATTGAACTTCTCAAATGCTATACACGTTTATTTATTGGTTCAATCAATTTTCTGTACAATTTTGGGGTACTAATTGTCAAAAGCAGAGGTTGGCAGAGACTGTTGCAAGCTAGATTTTCCCGAATTGTGAATCCAAATAATTGGAGAAGAGGTTCTGTAACTGTAACGTCATAACATTGATATTGCAAAAGATTTTTTCTGTTTTCATTTCAGAGATTTGTTGGACATTAAGCAAGAAAACTATAAATTCCATTTTCAGATTGGTTGGACATCTAAACATGAAGACAACAACCTTCTCTGGTATAACTGTTTTTGTAGTCCTCATCTGCCCCTTGAATAGAAGCTATTCGCTTCCCCTTGCTGGAAAATGAATACGATGTTACATGGAAAGACGGTAATTAGACCAGCTAGCTGATTGAGGGTAGCAAGTTCCAAGATGAAGCTTCTTTGCTTTCACTTTACTTTGTAAATGAAGATCTTTTTTTTTTAAAAAAGTTTGATTGCTTGTTATGGCAATGGTAAAGCAGGACTCGTCCTTTGCCAAAGTACAGGATGTTTACAATAGTAGAATAGACTTGGAAGTAAGGATGAACAAAGTAAGAGATGAACATATAAATAGAAAAAGTAAGCGCCATCATCATAGGTTCTTCAAATCATCAGTAGGGATGTACATCTTATACTACAAATATCGCCTGCTGACATTTCAAATGCTGCCATTCTACTATATACCATGTATTACTGGAAGAGGGAAAGCAGAGATTTTTTGGTAATAGTCCAATTCTTGACAGACGGATCATCTAGCCCGCCCTCTTGCCTTTATTGGTGAAAATGAATGAACAGCAACCCCCACTAGCCGCTCTGCATTATACAATTCAGTAGCAAATGTTACATCCTTCGTATCAAGATAAAGCTTCTTTTAGATGAATGTCAAGGCAAGAACTTTAGATTCAACTATCTACGCTTTGAAGAAAAAAGGTTCAAAAATTGTTTGTTGGGTAGCGAAACATTTGTTCATACAGCTATTGTAATCAAACCAACACAGAAAAGTTTTGCAGTAAAAAAGAAGGAAGTTCAAGACTAAACTTACATATACCCGATTCAGGGAATAAGCCACGTTGTTTCTCTTGTATCCAAAAAAATTCTCTACCTAGCAACAATCTCCTTCATTCTCTCTATTTTATATAAGAGTTTGATCTAAGGTGAAGTATGAATAGTACCTGCTGCTGCTTCTGCTACTACTTCTGCTACTGGCACTGCTCTTAGAACTTTCAGTATTGCTACTAAATCCACCGCTCTGATCGCTCTCTGCCGACTCTGAGTGTCTCTTCTTCCACCACTCTTCATGATCTATACCCTTAGCTTGTCCATCTAACAACAAAGGCCTCGGAGAAAATCTTCCATCTTTTCTACCGTCATTCATGGCTGAATTTTTCTTTTTCCTGCTCCTTGATCCACAAGAGATTGGAAATACCATCTTCAGCAGAAACCCTCCATTGTCTATGCTTTGACTTCTGTTAATCTGCGCTTTCCTAGTACTCGTTCTCTTCCCTTTCTCTGATCTTCTCCGCATATCTTCCCCCTCTTTTTCTTCAACCTCAACCATAGGGTGCTCCACAATATCTTTCAAAGACAACTCATAACACCCTTCAGGCATTCTACTCACCATTTCCATGAGCTCCCTTTGGCCTCGGGCAATCGCCTGAGTTCTGGAAGAAGGAGACATACTCTGGTAATGAACTTGCCGATGGTGGGGGCTTCTATCAGGACTAGTCCGCCACAAAGGTGATGAATAAACGCCGGACTTATCATCATCCTCTACCTTGTACCTGGCATAATTCTCTGCTGTTTTTGGTGGCCGTACGCCAAACTTGGTGTCGCCACAGTTGCCGCTTAATCGTCCTGTTTGATCCCAGAATTGGACATGGCTATCTGGGAATTTTGTACCAGGGTCTAGCATGGTGTTGTTTGTGCACAAAATTGGAAGGAAGTGGACGAAGAGAAAAAAGGGTATGTAATCGTAATTGCAGTTTGTGGGGAGTTAGTTCGATGTAATGTTACTATCTTCACCAAACGATCCGATTCGTCGTTATCTTAGAACTAAGTTCTAAATGCTGCAAGTCATGGAGATTATTATGTTGTGAGGCTCTTGAAAGTCAAGGAATTCTAGATGGATGATGTGTGATAATGGGTCCCCATCCCTTCTCCCATTTCTATTCAATTGATCTTCTTTTAACGTGGGCAAGACAAGGAGGCACAATCCACTTCCCTCGTAGCCGTGTTCATATGTCTCTCATCTCCTGCCTTAGTTTTTTACTTTTATTTCCCCAATACTTAAATATCTTTTCGGAGTCTCCAAACCATACGGATTCACACTCGAGCATTCCTTAGCCCTACTACTTTTTAGATATGCAAAAGGGAAAGGAAGTCAGCACCTAAACAAACTTATGATGTATTTGATATATAAGAAAGCACTCAGGCCTTTGCAAATAATTGTAGTGGTTTTTGTATGGACTGTCCCTATTTGTTTAAATTCATCGACGCTTGTTTGATAAAATAATAAGTCGACATGTATATACCTATGCATAAATTTAAGTACCTCTGGTATTATTTCGTGATGTTTTGGTGAAGGCGATAGTTGTGTCTTACACCACTTCTTCATCATTTCTTTTTTAAAGCAAGCAAAAGCCTACAACACACAAGACAAACACACAATGGTTATGGCTCTCCATATCCTAATTATAATGCTGGTATTGGTCTCCGCCGTTTGCTTGTTTCGCGGTGTTCGGTTCTCTGGTTTCCATATATATTCCCATTTGAAATTTATATCTTTCTGGTAATTTAATAAACTTTAATTTGACCTTAACCTACCGTGCGATCTCCGTGATCATTCCTTTATATATGGTTGTTGGAAGTAGTTAATTGTAATGTTTGGGCAGGTTATCGTGTAACACGTACGATAGACCTTATTATGTATCTCTTATTGCTCACAAAAGGGTTAAAAACGAAAAAAATGTGGAATGCTTGATTTCGGTTCCATCTGAACTTCCGAAGTAATTTTCGAGACAAAAAGAGCTCCAATCTCCAGAGACCTTCACGGAAAGCGTTCACAGACACGCAGTTGATGTCTTTCTACAGTTTTCTCAAGACGTAAGCGCTCTTAACGAGTCAGATGATCTGTATGCTTACAAATGATCTGAACAACTACAGGAAACCTTAACCTTTGTATAGCTTCCATATTGAGCTTCCCCATCACAAGCTTGATATAAGTCCAGTGCACACTAATAGAGACCTATTTTCCTCTAACTCATTGATTTAGATCATTTATTGAATCATTTTATTACTTTTGTATGGATCAAATTACATAATTTAACCGATAAGTTATTGCAAAAACTGAAAATATAATTAATAGTTATCTAAATTTATAAGGAAGGACAAAATTGTCCAACATTCTCCCTCTTAGACAATTATTAATTGCAATTTTTTTACTTAAGTTTAAAAGTAGTTTGAAAACTCGGTTAAGTCACACTATTGTATTGGTACCAAATTTTAAAAATTAAAAACATTTGATCCAAAGATAATAAAAGTCCAACATTTCATCTTGCAAGGCTTTCGATACCAAAAAATATCAAACATATATGTCATGTATGACACAAGTCCAATATAATCACGAATATCTAATACCTCGCTAACATGAATGGAAAAATGAAGTGTGGAAAACTAGGATGATACTTATATGATCTAATATATATCATCTTCGTTTGTAGATCTCGATTTCTCCAACTTTATGCTAAATTACGGCAGATAAATCTTATTTTCTCTCACCGAATGCTAAACAGCATTAGAGAAAACTTATTGTCTCCCACTGAATGCCAACATTAGAGAAAACATTTATGTTCTCCAACTGAATGCTAAAATGCATTAGAGAACACCTTTATGGGATTCAAAATTTATATCCCACTATGTCATGTTAAATTTATGAATATCTGTATTAAACTGTATGTATCAAAATAACATAGGCTCAAGGTCAATCTTTATATATGCCCAATGACCTTTAAAATGCTTAAGATTAACACAAATATTAAGACATTCATATATATTATGACCATACATAAGAATAGTTATCAATGAGGATAAAAAGATAACCATCTATATTAATAAATAACCATAATGTCATAATACATCAAAATTTACAAACTTTTAAGGAGTAAATATAATGATCCCTAACTACTGTTGTCTAAGGACAGTAATGCCCCCCATATTGGATACATATTTAGCAAACACTAATGGGTGAAGTCCTTTAGTCAATGGATCAGCTAACATCTCCTCAGTCCTTATGTGCTCCACTTCAATGTCACTCTTCTGAATGAACTCCTTTATAGTGAAGTATTTGACCTATAAATGCTTAGATCCTGTGATATTCTTGTTGTTGTTACTGAATAACATTGCAGCAAGATTATCACAATATAATCGAATAAGTCTAGCTATTGAATCTACCATGGACAACTCAGAAATCAAGTTTCTAAGTCAAACCGCCAGTGTAGTAGCTTCATAACATGCAACAAACTTTGCATGCATGGTTGAGGAAGTTATTAGTGTCTACTTGATACTTTTCCATGATACTGCACCATCTGCCAACATAAAGATGTATCCTGAAGTGGATTTACAATCATCTGGACACATAGCAAAGTCAGAGTCTGTATATCCTGTGAGGTTTAAATTTCTAACTTTTCTGTATGTCAACATATCATCCTTGGTACCCTTTAGGTATCTCAACACTCACTTAACTGCATTCCAATGGTCTACATCTGGGTTAGCCAAATATCAACTCAATAGTCCATCAACAAATGAAATGTCTGATCTACTACACCTGGGCATATATCAGGCTACTAATTGCACTAAAATATGGGACATTCCCCATAGCCTCTCTCTCAACTTCATTATTTAGGCACTGTGCCAAAGATAATCTCTCACTATAAGAGATAGGTGCTACAACAAGTTTACAGTTAGCCATATTAAATCTTTGTAGCACTTGCTTAATGCATGCTCCTTGTGAGAGGCTTAATAAGTGTTGAGATCTTTCCCAATGAATTAACATACCGAGGACAAAAGATGCTTCACCTAAATCCTTCATGTCAAAGTGTTTGTCCAAAAGTTCCTTTACCTCATGCAACATGGTCAAATCATTTGACGTGAGCAAGATATCATCCACGTACAGTAATAGGAAGATAGCTTTGCTCCCCTATCCTTATAGTATAAGCATCTTTCAACTTTGTTTTCTACAAAGCCGAATGAGGTCAAAACCTCATCAAACTTTAGGTACCATTGTCTGGAAGCTTG
>JAOQMP010000002.1:8075793-8090537 GCA_027563575.1 Erythroxylum pedicellare
TGTGACCCATTAGGTTTCCAATATATTGACAATGATTATAAATTACAATTCTAATTCACAATTAGAATTAGATAAATTAAAACTCATTTTAATTTATCTTTAATTCTTCAATTAAGCAATTTATAATCATAGGTCAAGATTGACGTATAGCAACATACCATGAACACCAAAATATCAGAGATGTCAAAGCGATTTGACTAAACCTGTCCATGAATGGTTATGATGTATAATTTAATCCATTCGTTATCCAATATTTCAATTGGACAGAGTATGATTATAGTGCCTACTCTTTTAGTCCAATTATGTTCATTCTTGCTAATTGGTAATTGGTTTATAATTGAAATTTGAAAATGCCGTTTTAAATAAATTAATACTAATCAAGAACAGTGGAACATTTTCTCTAATTACTTTAGAATGATGAATCATTTATTGACTTACTCAACTATCTCCATATGGTTCATACTGCATTCAATTACTACCGACTGAACTATCCTAAGACGGTTTATAAATAACATCAAAATATAGTAATTCTCACAAAAGATACCTTGATAATCTC
This sequence comes from Erythroxylum pedicellare, assembly GCA_027563575.1. Taxonomy (NCBI): domain Eukaryota; kingdom Viridiplantae; phylum Streptophyta; class Magnoliopsida; order Malpighiales; family Erythroxylaceae; genus Erythroxylum; species Erythroxylum pedicellare. The sequence continues at coordinate 8,076,350 of JAOQMP010000002.1, forward strand.
AAGTCTAAGGATTAATTATATAATCATCACTATGAGAAAATCGATAAATACATAAGTAATATTCCATTTGAGATTCTCATAATTGAGTAAGTTCAATGACTTATTCTTTAATAATCACCCACACATTAGATTAAATATCTTTATACTTTAATTTATGAGATCAGTTATTTTTTCATAAGAAAGAAACATAGTGTGTACTAGTTTTATCGTTTCGATAGTATCCCGTCTTAATGAAACTATAACTAGGAATATTTATGAATAATATGTAGATGTAAATTAAATATCACAATTATGGTCATATCATAATTTCAATTACACATTAATTATTCTGATGATTTTATCTTTAGTATTAAAACATCAAATGTAATTAATACATAAAGATAAAAATGCCTTTATTAATAATTTTGTCACTAAACTACAACCAAAGTGATTGGCTGTAGGGCATAAACTAACATAAATATCCTTAACTCTCAAACTATTACAATTAACAACAAGAGCTCGTGATGAGGACACAACCAAGTAGAAGTCAAACTTGAAACAAAAATACTTACAATTACATTACATATATCATTTAACATATATATCAAATTTAGGTAAATTAAAAAAAAAAGAGAAAATCAAAAACCTATAATAAAATTCAATTGCCTATGGGAGGATACTCACTACAACTGTACTGACACCAGTTATCATTTGGTACAAAATTCTCATCATTAAGAGGAGCTGCCTCATCATCATCATTCAAATTCAATGTAAAAAATGACATATCAATGCTTTCTCATCCAAGATTATCTTTCAAGTCATTCACATCTATCAAATTTGGCTCCTCAAAAGCCTCCCACCAAATGATCGATATTATCAAAGAAAATTGGATCAGTTGAACTACTTATGCTATTAAGACTCCTAGTAAACACTAAAATTTAATTATTAGAAAAAGTATAAGAAATTGTATTGAAATTAACAATAATAATAATGATAATAACCTACCTTTCTCGAAGCTTTAAATTGTAACGAACAAAAATAAAGTCATTTAATCTCTTATGCTCCAATCTATTTCTTTTCTTAGAATGGATAAATTCAAATGTACTCTAGTTTCTTTCACAGCTTGTTGCACTCACATATTGACTTAAAATTCGAATTGCAAATCTTTGCAATTTTGGAACATCATTTTTGATGTAAGGTTCTGATCATGCATCTCATACATAATACATATCAAATATACACAGCGAAAAATAAATCGGAACCTCAAAAGCTAGATCTACTCATTCATATAGATATAGTAAACAAAAACATGAAATATAAGATGTTTACATACCTTTTCGACGATCTCCTTTGTTCTTTAATCTTCTCCGCGTTGTGCTGTCGTAAACCACAATGATCAATGGAGACTATCTCTAATTAAAGTCCACATGAAGATAAAAGGATGAAATCTCACTAGGAGATGGCTAGAATTCTTCTTTGTGCTAGCAAAGATAAGAACTCTTGTGAGAATTAGAGAGAAAAAGAGTGCGTGTAAGAAAAAACCTTTCTTTCACTAGTATCTTACATAAGATGCACGAAAATGATGATTATTTTCTGCCCTCTTTGGCCTCCCATAACCCTTATCATTAATAAGAAGTTATGAGAAGTTAATGGTCATGAATAACATGCATTAATGGAAGTTATGAGGAGTTAATGACATGAATAACATGCATTAATGAAAGTTTGGGACGTTAATGCCAAATTGGCATCCAATAACACTTATTTATAATCCATTCCATGAAATGTTTTTTACCACGATCACATCGCGATACAATCCTGAAACACTATCTTATATCTTGAATCACTATTTAAGACTATTTTACTCATCCTTCGAATCTCCTATGTCCCATTAGGTTCCTGGTTATGTTGGCCACTTGAATTAACATTTAATTCAAGTAAGTCAAGAGCAGTATCTAGCAAAACGCTATGACTCCCAATTGACTGGAAAGTTAATGGTTTGACTACAAACCCTTCCATATGCAATGTTGTCATGCAATTCGTCCTTTCACCATTTATACCCCACTTGGTTCAGAGTATGGTCAGAGTGTCAACTCCCACTAAAATGACTACGTCACATTTAGTCCTAGTGATATTAGATCTTATCTTGAGGATCTCATTACTCTATTTATCATTGAAGACTCTTTTCATGACACATCTGTTCTGACTAGAGACTCCCGAGTAATGACCTCGACAAGAGGCCTTGGGTATCATCTCCTTCTATGAGGAGTGGTGAATCCTTTATTGGCTACTCAATTACCTCCGAATGCCTTAAGCTGTACCCAATCACTACCCTATGAGTAACCCCTAAAAGGCACCGATGAATGGATTCAAAGCATAGTATTAGTATCCAAGATATTCTTGAGCATCTCAAGTCAAAGGATACTTGCACCATTGCTATTGTGAGACTATCATTGACACTGAAAATAGAATATTCATATGATTGTCTCATAGTAGGTTAATCTAATGTACTTAATATCCGTAGTAAGTATCCACATGTTAACTATAAACAACTCATATCTACAACTTATAAGATTTATTGATTGATCTAATCAAGGAGTATAACATATGCTAGTTTATTAGGATTAATGATATCCCATCTCATTAATCCTATGACTAGGGAAAGTTTGGATGCTAACATAATTACACATGATATGAATTCCATTATCATGATCTCATTATGATTTTCTCCATGCTATGTTTTATATCAAAGACTTCAGTAAATCAATTTAAGATCAACATCAATTCCATATATGTATAAACATCGAAATAATGAAAAATGCCTTTATTAATCATAAAATGATTTGTACAATAAGTGCTAAAGGTGACTGCCTTTAGAGCATTTCTCTAACACAAGAAGCTATAAGTCGTAAGATAATAAAAGTAGGGTTATAAATAAAATAAAATGATAATTAAATCTTAAGAAATAAGAAAAATAAAACTGCTAATACTTGGAGAAAGTTTTCTTCTTTGTCGAATAGCAATCAACATTCCAAAATCCCTAGAAGATGCCTTATAAATCTCCATTTGTGAGCTCACGAGATCTTGCATCATGTCATGCCCAACAACTGTGGTAATAGTTAATATCATTCCTCTATTAACTTCAGCTTTCTTAGTAAAATCCGATCTGAAACAGACATTAGGATTCAAAAAATCCCTAGCTACAAACAACAAAGAAGAAAGTTACCTTTCCCATTTATCATTGATGATTGTAAGATATGGTGAGTACAAAGAAGGCCTATGTTTCATATTAGCCTTGATTGCTTTCTTCGCTCTCTCAATGGCATAAAAAAACCCATTGTTGGCTTTTTTTCACTATCAGCCAAGCAAAGCACCCTCACTAAAAGACTCACAAACTTGGATAACAAATTGGAATTGATACTAAAATTCTTTATCTTGCAATATAATTTTGGAAACCTTTACTTCGGTATTAGACATAGTATGCTGATATGTAACTTGCTTATCACTTGTGAACATTTGTCTTAACTCTTTCTTCCTTGTAAGAAAAGACTGAAGTGATAAGATATTTGTTGCAAATCTTGTCATAATAAGAAGACACAAATTCCTACCATTGCTAAATTCCTTTCCCATTAAATTCAATATCCATGCATAATTATAGATGAACTTGATCACCTTTTTAGTTTTCTGCATAGTCTCATTAATAATAAGAAAATACCTAGGATCCCTATATTTTTCAATATTAGGTCAATGCAATGTGTAATATAAGAAGTCCAAAGAAAAAGAATTAGGTATGCTTGTTTGGGGGTAATGGATAAAAATGTATGGGAATGGAATGAAACCTTGCGTTTGGTATCAAACTATCATTGAAGGGGTAACATTTTCATTACCCAATTCTTGGCAATCCTCCATTCCCCTGCTAATTAAGGGGAATGGGAATCATTGATTTATTCTCCTGGTACAAGGGCTTTATGCATGCCTTTAATTGGACAATTCATCGAGGGTGAATAGACTTAAGGGTATGTGATTATTATTATTAAATTTACAGTTTTTCATAGTAATTTAAACAATCATAATAAATTACAGACTTACCAAATAATATTAATTTAAGGGTAGCAAACACAAATAGAATTTTTTTAAATCTACAATTTTTTAAATTGTGGAAAAAGTACCACAATATACTTGATTTTGAACATTCTGTCATTATAAATAGGATGTATAAAATATAATTAATTAAATTATATTTAAAATTTGATATAAAACAAATTTTTATTTCTCAAATTTTTTAACAAACCAACCACCATCAAAGATAATAATAATCATTCCTTCATCTTAACTAACCATCATATTATAATGATTATATCCATTCTCATTCCTCCCTATATTCATTTCCATTCCTATTCCCATTACCTTCTGTGAACCAAGCGTCCCCTTATACTTATTTTACAACCTTCTTCCTACCGCTTTATAAGTGGAATCATTGTAAACAATGTTTTCTGGCCCTATTTCATTCACAATTTCATCAAATATCTCAAACAAAGTCTCAGTATTCCTAATAAGGTCAGATGCATCAGTAGATTTCAAAAATCTTGAGCCATTGGTAGAATAAACTAAAAAATTAATAATAGGCTATTGTTTCCTATTTTTCCAACCTTCACACATGATTGAACACCTATAAATAGCCTAATTCACTCTTCTTTTTGCCAAATAACTTCTAATTTCATAAACAGAGCAACTCAAAAGTTTACCTCTTAAGTTATCAATCAAAGGAGCTTTGTATCCCAGATCATAAGAGGCTATAACATCCACCATATGCTAATAATAATACAACTAGGAAGCATTAAATGATGAACCTGTATCATACCACTATCTAGCTACTGTTATATCTACATTGTGAGTCGCATTTCTTGACTGTATCATACCACGAGTTGTTTGTGGTGCAAAAAAACTAGTTACATGGCTTCTTCTTTTCCTAACATCAAGTTGAGGTGCTTCTTGTTGGGCCTGGGATGGAACACTACCATTGCCACTACCACCTACAACATTTTCACAATCACCACGAAAACCAGCAAATGAACTTCCACTACCAATTTCAAAATTTAACCTTTCCTTTCTATCTTTCTCATGTTGATATTCTTCAAGCAATGTTTTCATTTGCTACTTCACATCATGATTTACTTTTTTACAAGGCTCTATATCTCCTTTAACCCCAGCTAAATGTTTCTTTAATCAGGTGATTCCTCTACCTTTCAAATGCTTGTTACAAAACAAGCAAATATTATAGTTTCTCATACTAGGAACCCATACAACATGAGCCCAAGCTAGATCATTGTATCTTCCTTAAGTGGTTTGATCAGGAGTTCTTGAACTTCCTTTCATTTACCTGTAAAAATAAATGAATGCATATTTCAAAATAAATATCACATAATTTCATTACACAATACGCATGTCCATCTTATATAATATAACTTATTTTGTATGATTACATCATATATAATTCACTATAAGTCAAAAACTAATAATTCAATTATTCAACATAAATAATTACACAAATTATGCATAAATAATTTCTAGTTCCAAAAATCACAAAACATACATAAACAATTTTCATTTTCAAATTCCAACAATTTCATTTCTAACATTTTTCAACAATTTCAATTCAACCATTACAAAACATACATAATAATTTCCACTTCCAACAATTTTCAACAATTCCATTTCTAACAATTTTGAACAATTTCAATTCAAAGTTTTAAACATCACAAAACATACATAAACAATTTCCATTTCAAACAATCACAAAACATACATAAGCAAATTTCATTTTCATCAATTTCAATTCAAACATCACTAAATATATATATATACAATTTCCATTTCTAACAATCATAAAACATACATAAACAATTTTCATTTTCAATAATCACAAAACATACATAAAACAATTTTCATTTCCAACAATCACAAAACATACATAAACAATTTTCATTTCCAACAATTTTCAACAATTTCCATTTCCAATAATCACAAAACATACATAAATAATTTTCATTTCCAACAATTTTCATTTCCAATAATCACAAAACATACATAAAACAATTTTCATTTCCAATAATCACAAAACATACATAAACAATTTCCATTTCCAACAATTTTCAACAATTTTCATTTCCAATAATCACAAAATATACATAAAACAATTTCCATTTCTAACAATCACAAAACATACATAAACAATTTTCATTTCCAACAATTTTCAAGAATTTCCATTTCCAATAATAACAAAAAACAATTTCCATTTCTAACAATCACAAAACATACATAAATAATTTTCATTTCTATTAATCACAAAACTTACATAAAACAATTTTCATTTACAACAATTATAAAACATATTTAAACAATTTTCATTTCCAACAATTTTCAACAATTACAAAACACGCTTAAACAATTTTTATTTATAACAATTTTGAAATTTGCAGTCAATACTCAATACTTTTAATAAACTTGTAACAATTATATAGTTAATACATTAATTATGTATTTTAAAATATGTGACAAGCTAATAATTGAAAGTTAAACTATAGATTCGATCTATCTATTCTTAGTAAACTCATACATATTCGCCTTCCTAGCAATAACTCTAAAGTATAAGAAAGAGTTATTAAAAAAATTGTTTAATCATAATTAAAATTTGTTACTTAATACATATAACGTTTACTTTTTTGTAAACTTATAATTTTATTAGGCAACAAGCAAAGTTGATGCTAATTACTTTTTACTAAAATTTGTTTAGATTCTAATTTTTTTATTAAGTTTAAGTCTATTATTTTAAATGGTTTAAACTTTAAACTTCATAACTTAATTGTAAAAGTAATTATATCAAATATTTTGATCTCGTATAAATAAAGATGTTATGCAATTATCTTATAAACATAAGACAAGATATAAATGTAAATATGTATTATTTAGCATGCCAATCTAAAATTTTTTTAATGTCAACTCAAAATTAGTAACGTTATGTTTGTCCCACAACAATATATTGTATGATATAAAATTGTAAAAAAAACTCAGAACATTTCTGACTGAATTAAATAACCGATGCTCTTTCCATGGATGAAAGCAAACAACTTCAATGAATCAATTTACATTTTCTAATTTCACAGTTCCACTCCACATCCACAGTCCACACAACAAGCAACACAACAACAAATTAACAAATTCCATTTCCAATTCACAAAAAACACCAATAATTCTAATTACAATTCACAAAATACACTAACAATTCCATTCAGAATTCACAAATATATAAAGTCATAAACTCACACCCAATTATTTGAGAATTCAACAACAATTTCAACGGGTCTAGTCGGGTTAGAAATAGATCTGGATCTATTTCAGATCTGACATGGAAGAGGAGATCCGAGACTCCAAGAGAGGTGGGTGGGCTAGTGGGGAGTTGGTGGTGGTGGGCGTCGGTAGGCGTTCAGAGAGATTAGAGAGAAATAAAAAAAGTAGGAGAAGCCAGAAGGAGAGACTAGAGGGAGGGAGGGTCGCCGGTGGTGGCCGTTGGTGGTGGAGCTGTGATGTCCCCGAAGAAGAGAGAGGGCCATCGGAGAGGGTGTCGGTGAGAGAGAGTTAGTGAGATGCGAGAGAAAAAATAAAATTTGAGAGAAAGAAGATCTGGAAGTCAGGTGTGGGAGTGGGATGGGAGGGGTTGTTTAAAAAATACATTTTTTTGCAACTTAGTCTTCCAATTTTGGAAAATTTACAGTAACAACAGACATTTTGAATACCGTTTGTACCGACCGGTACTAAGTGAAAAAGATTAGTACTGATAGGTATTTACCACTAGTATAAATGCTCCTCTGCCTCGTATCGTTTCCCAGCCGGTACGGTGTAGTACGTACCACCCAGTATGAAACGAAATTCAAAACCACGGTCTGGACAAGCTTTATTTGCGATTCAAATCCTCTATTCTAATCTTGTTTTGCGTCAAATACGACGTCGTTTAATAGTAAAAATTACATTGAGGGACAATTTGATAAAATCATTGGAATGTTAAGATACATTTGAAAGAATCATTAGCGCAAGGGATTTAATCGTAAACATTTAGACCTAAATGATAGGTAGAATAATATTATACATACCTAGAGAGGAAATACTATGAAAGTGCTAAGAACAGTATAAAAAATTACTTTTCGTCATTTACATAATACATGAGCAAATGCACTAAACTTATCAATTTAAACATTGATGCAACTACTTAATTGCTTTGTATCGGAGTGGATCTCAGCTGCGTATAAACTAAGACCACCAAGTCGGAGAGACAGCTGAGATGTGGAGATGCAATCGTAAGCCATGGAAAACCGTGCATGTTAAATCAGTGGCAACGCTCAAAAATCAACAGAACTAAAATATTCTCTTTGAAAGAACTCTTTACGAGGAACTTGCAAGTGGTAACATAGTTGAAATTCCACACTAGGGCATTCGAAAAACTCTGGAGACAAAGGTTGATATGTTCTGAAATTTAAACCAATTCTTTCTCGGCATGCAGTGAAGACTGTTTTGAGAATTGAATGAATGAATTGTCAGAACCATTATATTTATATCACGTGTGAATTTATTTTATGTAAAAATAATTTTTATTTATCAAACATAGGTTTTCATACCATTAAAATTCTAATTTAACATTTTACTAATTAGATTACTGATAAGATATGATGGTCACTTTTATTAATATATGTGGCGGCCGGTTAGGTCTTGGACTTTCCTGGAGGGAAGGTAGCATATACAACTTAAATGAGATTTATAGCCGGGTCCAACAAAGACAGGGTCCCTTGTTACCGCCTCCTTGATTACAATGGAAATCTTATCGGTGGCAGTAATTTTAAGCAGGTATATAATCTATGTAGCTCTATCTAAGACCAAAAGCTCATATAACTTTTTAGTTGTATTATTTCTTGTTCTTTGTCTACTGCACTACAAGGAAAAGTTGCTTTCATGTCCTGTTTCCAGGCACAATAACAGTGTTATATTAGTCTTGCAAGTTCCTTTATGCCATTTGGCTTGAAATTTACAGGTGAGTGAGGAAGTTGCAGTAAAGATATATACTACTATGGCCACCTTCCAAGTGATGGACGCTATCTTCTATGAAGCTCAGAGACAAGGAAGGATTTCCTTCTACCTCACCGCAGCCGGCCAGGAAGCTATAGGAATAGCATCAGCAGCTGCTCTTAGCACAGAAGACGTTATTCTGCCTCAGGTTGTAATGGAAAAATCTTTACCAATTTCTAATTAATAAGCAGAAGTACTAGATAATACCAGTTTCGGGCTACCATGTGATAATTTCAAATGATTATATTTTTGGTTTGATCCTGATGAATCTCAGTACCGGGAGCCTGGCGTTTTATTATGGAGGGGTTTCACAATTCAAGACTTTGCGAACCAATTGTACGGTAACAACGGTGATAGCGGGAAAGGTCGGCAAATGCCAATGCATTATGGGTCTAATAAGCTCAATTATTTCACTGTTTCATCAACAATAGCGTAAGATATTTTATTGCGTTTGCCCACCAGTAACTACTAAATCTGCCTCGTTAAAATCTAGGATTTTGGTTGATTCCTCGTAATAAAGTCTGGAAATTAATTATTTGGTATGCATAACTTCTGTCAGTACTCAGCTTCCTCAAGCTGCTGGTGTTGCCTATTCTCTTAAAATGGACAAGAAGGACACTTGTGTGGCAACATATATTGGGGATGGTGGTACCAGTGAGGTAATATCAGAAAGAATTTATCTTTCTGGTACTTTTTTTTTCTGTATCTTTATGCCTTCAAATTTTTGTTCTCTCAAAGGCTGTCATGGTAATGCTGCAGGGAGATTTCCATGCTGCTTTGAACTTTGCAGCGGTCATGGAAGCCCCGGTTGTGTTTATCTGTCGCAACAATGGCTGGGCAATTAGTACACATGTAACAGAGCAATTTCGAAGTAATACTTCCAAACCACGACAACCTTTGGTACCACAGTATAGGATACTGTCCATCTTCACTATGAAGAAGAAACTAGTGATGTAACTAACGAACTTTTGTAGCCTAAAACATATGTTGTATTCTTTGCCAGGTGATGGTGCTGTTGTCAAAGGTCATGCTTATGGAATCCAAGCCATTAGAGTAGATGGAAATGACGCTCTTGCAGTCTATAGTGCTATTCAAGCAGCTCGTGAAATTGCCATAACGGAGCACCGACCTATATTAGTTGAGGTAAATGAACTACTCTTGGCATTTTCCTACGAAAATCTATACCTTTTGGTTCTCTTGAATTTCATATTACAAACCTTATGTAACCTTTAAGTGGAATATCACGTGTGAAGCCGAATTTTTTTTAAAGTTAGTATGCTACTTCCTCAGGCGCTTACTTACAGAGTGGGACATCACTCCACATCAGATGACTCTACCAAGTATCGATCCCTCGATGAGATCCAATGCTGGAAAAATAGTCGAAACCCTGTTGATAAATTCAGGAAATGGATTGAAGGAAATGGCTGGTGGATTGATAAAGAAGAATTAGAGCTTAGAAGCAACACCAGGAAGCAGGTGTGAATGTTAAAAAGTAGGTTATATATGCATGTCTCCTTTTACACCAAGTTCAACGTGCGAACTCATCCAATGCTTTTGTCAAAATTTCGCTTCTGCATACAGGTGCTGCAGGCACTTCAAGTGGCAGAGAAGACAGATATGCCTCAACTCAAAGATTTGTTTGCTGATGTCTATGATGTTCAACCTCCGAATCTTGTAGAGCAAGAGAAACAACTAAGAGAAACCATCAATAGACATCCGCAAGGGTACCCCTCCAACGTACCCGTGTAAATGGTCTTACTTCGCAAAAAAGGATTGATGACTTCCGACAACACATTAATGAGGGCAGAGAAAAGAGGAAGGAAAATAGAATGCAACAAAAGTAGTTCGGACATGTTCTGTTGATGATCTTTTCCAATTAAACATTGTAGTCGTAGAATGCTCTTCCTGACTTTGGAATTGGACACCTAGCTATCAAGGTCTCTCCGTGAACCAGATGATAAGACGAAAAATACTTTGTGATTGAGGTGGCCATCTCTTCCATCTTTATCATAAATAATACAAAAATAAATTTGGTTTTAAATGACCACTAATAATTAGCTATTGAGTCTCCTGTCCAACTTCGCTTGCGAACTTTGATTCCAAGTACGACTAAGATTACCTACTTAAAATAGCTTATGAATTCAATATTAAAACCGATTATTAAAAAGTTCAATCTTTTATGACCATCTTCATTAAAGAAAACACGATATATTTTATTAACATTATTGTTAAGATATTTGGTATATATTTTATTATTTAGTTTTTGACATTTTTCGATGATTAGACATCTAAAATATTGCTGATGAGTTTAAAATTCAAACCAAAATGGGATAGAATAAAATTTGCTATCTTGAAAAATTGGATAGAATTAGAACTTTATCTAGAGAAGAACTCTTGTAGATTATGTGACTGTTTTTTGCAGAAGGTTTTTCTGTATAATTCCTCTTTGATGCTACAGTGTTCTATTAATTAATTGGGTGAAGAACTTCATCTCATGAAGACTTCTCCTTGGTTAATCATGTAACATTTGTTTAAGGGGTGAATAACTTCATCTTAAGAAGACTTTTTAGAGCATGACGTGACGATTGAGTTGAAAAATATTCTGTAGTGATTCCCTTTAGGTGTGAGTGTCATGGGGCGCTTCTTGGTCTTGTGTTGTTGACGTTTTTGGGCTTGCAACTATGTATTTGTTTTTGTCCTTGCATGAATCAGCTAGGCAATTTTAATCTATACTTCAATGTCATTCAATTTACATTGGCTAGTTAAGTCTTAGGCTGTGGGTCTTCCTTGTGCAGTTGTCGTTGATGTTTTTCTGGCTACCGTGTATGTGTTCTTCTGTGACTGGTTTTGGGCTAGTGTATCGTTGGTGTCTTCACAGCTAGGTCTTGTCGTGATTTTTGGGTGAATCGTTGATGTGCTTCACAACTGGGTCTTCTTTTATTTTGCATTATTGATGGATTTTCTGTCGAGAGCTCTTAGATCTGTGGTTGTTGAATGGATTGGAGTGCAGCACTGCTGATTTTACGTTTATAATTGATTCATCCTGTTGTTGGCTTTTCTGTCAAGGACCACGTCTGTGTGGGCTGAAGGGTATCGTGAGTAATCCAGAGACTGTACATATGTGACTCCTGTGTTTTCGGGGTTTCGGTGTGACCATTATAGGCAGTCATTTTTGCTAGATTTTTTGTGAAAACTTCAAAAGTTTTCGTGTGGTTGTAGCTTCATTGTGTGCAACGTTTTGGTGAAGAAATGTTTCTTTTTTGTTAGTGATTTTTCTCCCGCTATACGTAGGACACTCCAGTGATAATTTGGAGGTTTACAACATATTTCTTGGTGGACAACTTCCTAATCTTTCATTAACGAAACTACATCGTATCTTTCTTAAGTGTTCTCATTTATGTTGAATTTTGTTTAACCACTTGAGTTGTTTATTTAGTGTTCTTTCGTTATACGATTGTTGAGAAAAATTCTTTATTGAGGTTAGTACGAGGCCGGTCGTAATAGGGTATGAAATTATTTCATAGGTAGTGAGGACGAGGGATAATGTCAAGGATTGAGTGCTGTCAGCTCAGTAAAGCCTTCTATAAAAGTATTGTCATTAGTGAAAGTATTAAATTAGGTAAGGGCCCTACAGACGTAAGTAACGTGAGCCGAATTGTGTTAACAAACATCGGTGTTGATTTATTATTTCACTTTTGATTGTTTAATTTTTCTAGTTTTTGATTATGCTATACACGACTGCAGTAAATTGAAGATTTTGTGAAACTAATACACCTTGTACTTTTTCAATTGGTATCAGAACAGGTCACCGAATCAAAACTTGGTACATCAAGATGTGCATATCCTTGTTTCACAATTATGACTATAAAAGAAAGGGCATCAATTATTAGACCACCGTTGTTAGATGATTCAAATTATCCTATGTGAAAATCAAGGATGAGAGTATTCATTCAGGCACAAGAAACAAAAACATAGAACTCGATTTTAAATGGCTAGACACATCTAGTGATGATTGATAAAAAGGGAGAAGTAGTACTTAAAGGTGCATCTGAGTGGACAAGGGTTGAAGAAGAGAAAGCGCTTGGAGCTTCTCAAGCCCTGCACACCATCTTCAGTGCATTTGATGAAGGTCACTTTGCTATTATATTAGCTCGTGAATAAGTGAAAGAAGCATAGGATACTTTGCAAACTATACATGAAAGATCGAAATCTGTGATAGCCTCAAAACTTCAGATGTTGGCTGTGAAATTTGAAGAGCTGAAGATGGATGAGAGTGAAACCATTGGAGACTTCTATAACAGACTGCATGACATAGCAAACTAAGCACATCAACTCGGGAAGAAGTACTCTAACCTGAAACTGGTTAAGAAGACATTGAGATCATTGCCTCTGAGGTTCATACAAAAAATTGCGACCATCAAGGAAGCCCATGATATTACTAAATTGTCTTGAGATAAGGTAATTGGGATTCTTACCAACTCTGAGATGAATTTGTTGAAGGATAATCGAGAGAAGAGCAAAGGATTGGCATTGCAAGCTGAGATTGGTAAAGAAGTGAATGACTTCGAAGATGAATCCAAGGAGAATGAGAATATAGAGTTATTAACGAGAAATTTTAGCCAGTGCTTAAAGAAAGTGACGAAGGATAGATCCGATTTAGGAAAAATGGTGGGAGTTCATCGAACAGCAACTTCAAACAATAAGCTAAAACTCAAAAGGGTAAAAGAAAAGTGAAGAAAATTCAATGTCGTAAGTGTCAAGGCTTCGGGCATGTGTAAGTAGAATGTGCTAACACTTTAAAGAAGAGAAAAGGGAAGTCCTATACAAGCATTCAGAGTGAGAATAAATCCGAAAGTAAGTATGGTAGTGAAGAAGAAGTTGTGAATAGTGCTATGTTAATTGCTTTATACAGCAAAAGTCCAATTACTTACTTTACAGTAATCAAGAAGGAAGTAACTGATGACAAAAACGTGATTAAATTAGAAAATTCTAGGAAAAAAGCAAATGAATCAGCTCAATCTCATATTATGATAGTGATGACAGTACTTCAGATGATAAAAAGGAAGATGTTTATGAAGTCTATGAGTTAATGTTTGCT